>JAQIWH010008481.1:0-10216 GCA_034695005.1 Cryptops parisi | reverse complement strand
ACACACACACACACACACATATACGTACGTACATACATAAATATTATATGATCCATATTACAGTATTGTTATTCCATAAAAAGGACATCCGATAATACATGGTTAATTCAATTTATAACTTAAAAGACCAAGTGTAGAAATCATCAACAAAAATGAAAACGATGTTACTGTTAGTGGATAATAATGTCACAGTAAGATATCACAAATATACGAACATACACATGCATGCCATTTTTACACTATACCAAGGTTTTAATCAAAACAAACAAGAATATTAGCAGTGTTAGTAATAATTACACAATGAAAATATATTTTACACGGTAATACAAAAGTAAAGTTAATGATGATCCACCTGATAACAGATCATTTGAAGCGCCGATACTGGTAGTTAATTTCATATCTGGAATATAAAATTATATTGATGTTCTGGTGTTTTATTAACAAAATGCAAAGTATAACTTATTAATGAGTAAAAAATCACAGTTCTGTTTATACTACTGTACCTTGAATGAACGTAGATTAAAGTTACAAAGAGAACAACAATAAAAATAATCGAGGTTATGATGCATCCTAATGCAATTTCATATTCAACATGAGAGATACCTGTGAACAAATCGTAATATACAAATTAATTTGGTACAAAAAATACACAGGTATTATTATTATTAAAAAATATTCCAGCATTTAAATGATAACTAATAATATCATGTTAACATGTTTCTGATAACTGTCAGCTGTGGAACTTCTTAAACACCTCCTGACTCAAGCAGTTTTTGGTGTGGCACGTCATGAGCAATGACGTAATATAAAATATTACGTAATAATATTGTAAATATAATAAAATGATTTGCGATTGGAGCGTCATAGTTGTCAACAAATTGCCCGAGTTTTCATACCTAAATTTGTTCAACTTTTGTGACTTTTTGCAAGGTCTTGTTCAACCTTTGCAAGACCTTAACAAAAGACGATAGTTCAATTTGAAGCTAGTTGAGATAATGAACAACTCACCAACTACAGGAAAATATACAAACTCATATAAGTAGTTTATAATAAAAACTACTTAAATGAGCTAATATACTATATAGACAAACATTGATATATAAACTTTATATATTAATGTCTGTCTATGGATTAATTTGAGATGTTAACATGTTTTTTTCTGTTTGTTTTAAATAGTCATAAAAAACTTCTCAGTACATACAATGTTCAGGTTCCTGTGCAGATTTTAATTTTTCTTGATTGGACTCTTCAAATACAAAAATTCAATGATAAAAAAAAATTTAACGAAGTTGTTTTGGTAATAATATATCAACATTCAAAATAATACAAAAAAAAAGTTTCATGTGTAAAGTAACTTTGAAGTGTAAACATATTCTGCCGTATTTTTAAAATAAAAGCACCAGCACTCTTTGTACACATTACATGCAACAGAACATCTAGAAAATAAAATTTCAATAGCAGGCTGGTCCACCAGTTTTAATGCTGTAAAGTATGATAATCGATATTGCGTGACAGATGTTGTGTACATTAATACGCTTGTGTAATAAATTGTCATACGGGTATTTTTAGCTATATAAAGGTGAACTATTTCACCTCTACAGAATAACATTGAAAACATTTCTGTGCGCATCAGTATATTTAACTTATATCATATACATTGATGTATAGGTAAGTAAATATTTGTGGTTTAAGGAGTTCTGTAGGTGTATATCTTTATGTGTATGTACTGTATATAATGTATGTAATAAACATTATACATGATGTATAATGCCCCTTTTATAACCAAATACCTACCTACCTACCATGATGAAAGGAATGAAAGGAATACATTCCTTTCATTCGTTGATGAAAAAGTACTCGGTATCATAATCATGCAGGTCTTCAAATAAACTATCTTCTAAGTAGCACTCATGGCAATGTAAAACGATGTAGTACAATTTTATTAGTATTAATGCTTATTTGAAGACCAACGAAGAAAACAACTGTTAATGACGAAAAATATTGTTTCTATGCTTACCACTGATGCAAGTAGTAGGATCTGAAGGCGACCACGTTCCTGACTTTTCACAAATCTTAAAATTGCTTCCATTTATTGTGTGACCATCATTGGCAGCGTAATGAAGTCCCCAGAGATGATCAGTTTTGGAGAAATACTGAGTGACAACACAGTTTTCGGCTCTTGCGTATGTAGTGCAAGGCATATCTATAAGATTTTCAAAATAAATTAGAAATCAAAACATTTTGTCAACTATAACAAAAAAAAATGTAGTATTAATAACCTTACAAAGCCTAAAATGTTTATGAATAAAATATTTTTAAATTTTAAATATTTTAAAACTATATTGCCGTACCTTCAATGACTTGAATTTCACACAATGAAAGTTCAATACTGCTCCAAATCATCACATTCAAACCTTTTATAGATGGAAAGTTTCTCACTTGACATGTTATTACATTGTATTGAGAAGTTGTTTCTGTAAAGAAAACGTAACTGTCATAAAATTATTTTTGAAAAATATCAAAATCAAAATTGTCAAAATTATCAATATATCTGCAAAATCTCATTCGTTGCATCGATGCTTACTTGTTGAACAATCGTCTTTGTTTTCGTAATTTGTCAAACTGTCAAAACTTAATTTAATAACTTGAGACGATGTTGGATTGGCTGTAATAAGATTATATGTCCAAATTATGAACAAAATTACTTAAATATTAATTTACAAGTACATAATTTCTAAAAAATAATAATAATACTTTACACGCATAGTTGGCGGTAATAATCAAAACTCTAACTGCCAAGAAAATTTTCCAATCTAACTTAATTTGGGTTACACCATCTTTACAGGTTGATGTACTACCATCGGTTATCTTTTCTATCGATTTCCATTGTGTTTCAGTTGATTTTATATACGGTTCCTTTTTATACAGCAAATTGCGATCTGGAATCGAATGTAAATAGACTTCGTATAAAAATTGATTATGTATTAATTTTTAATTCAATGATCTATAAGACCTACCACAGTATGAAGATTCTGTAGTGCTCCATCGTGTGGTTGTGTGTTTTCCATGTTCCTGTTTAATACAAGTGGAGCTCCAGTTTGAACTCATGAAATAGCCTTCGTCACAAACTGCATCAACTCTATCATCAATGTCATATGTATGAATTTTTTTCGTATTACGAACATGACCATGAAGTGGTATCGGTTCTCTTCCACATAATGTGACAGTTTTCCTCCAAGCTACATATAAACATTTAAACGTGCATATAGACATAAAGAATTGAAGTATTGTAGTTGTAAAACACAAAAAGTAAAATCAATTACGGTGTACTTACTTGAACAATATGGAATTGAATCGTTCCATTTTCCATTTAAACATGTTATGTAAGCTTTTTTGCTTATTGAGTAATAAACAGATTCCGCGATGAAAGAATAATCTTCAAGGGAGTTATTTCTCACCAGGCAGCCATAATTAAGTGCTGGTTGTCCACATCCTCTTTCTGAAAAAGTGAAGTGTGAACATATACTCTACATTTAAATGAACAAATACGCAACCGTTATATGAAAAATGTTATTGGTAATGAAACACTTAAAAAAATACCTTCTTCATAATAAGCAACAACTTCTTTTATAACAACAACGTTTTCCTCGGATATGCTAAAATCAAATTGCAAATATACTGAAGAACCACAAACAGTTTGATGTATTGAACGACCAATGCACACAAAATGATCCATTCCATCACTACTAACATCTACAAAAAATGAAATTTTAATCAGTTATCATAGAACATACGTGAATATGTAACAAACATATCGGTAGGTATAGGGTGTTTAAAATGCGTAAAGATTACTTAAAAATGAACAAGTACATTATAAATGCTTTTTCAAGCATACTTTTTATATATCCTACTGTTATATTTTTTATTTATTTATTTTTTAATGTTTTGGTCACAAAAGACCACAAATATAATAAAGATATAAATAAACAACTTTTATATGCATATACAAACATACAGATATACTGAGTTTTTTTTAATAGGAATTATTTACTAGTATAAAGTAATCTACGACGTAGTGACTAAAAAATAAAAATTAATATTCACCTGGATTGTAGCTACATGATACCAAAGTTCCAGTAATGTTTTGTTTAACTGTTAACAGTGCAATGTTTCCTGAAATGTTTTAAATCCATGTCGTGAGAAATGAAACTGAAAATATACGAAATTACAGTACCATACTTAAATGTAACTGAAACGTAAATGAATTAGTAATGCACCACCTTATACGGAACACTTAATATAGGCCTAGAGTAGAAAAACATGAACACTACTTTATTATAAAATACATACATGTACATTTAAGTAATATGACTTATGAACGTTCAGAAAGTGTTACAAGAAATGTATGATATTTAAAGCCATTTTATATCATTTTCTCCGTAAGCCCTTATTTTATATTAAAACCTAAAAAAAAATTGTTTCCACGGACTGTAATCACCGCAAATAACGAGCGATTATGTACATAAAACATTCGTTAGAAATTTCGATTGGTATTTGAGATTCTAACTCACCACTAAAATAGATGCGTACTGTCATTTGGCCACTTATATGCTGGATTGATCTCGAATCGATATAGAAACCCACGCTGTGTCTTCCGTTGGAAAAACTGTAGCCTGTGTTCACATTTCCGTCAGTGATGTTCACCATTTCTGGTGTTTTATGAAACTTTTCTCGCTCAACAGTATACGTCACTTTCGACGTTATCGCCAAGTTTACTCCTTTAAACATAAAATAAAAATACTTTCAGATTATTTTTGTCATTGACAACCGACATTGAGAAACATCCTACTTTAAACGGACGCATTATATCATCAACAAACACATCAGTTCATAAAAAAACAAAACTAGTTTCTTTCTTACCACAATAACTTAAATTGTTCATCCACTCTCCATTTTCCATACAGATGTTCTCATTATTTCCAATCAATACGTAGTCATCGTTGCATGTAAGAGTGATTGTGTCATTAGTGTCGTATACTTCTTTATCTGGATGAAGATCACCACCAAGAGGTTGTCCAGGATGTTGACAACCTGTCACAATTTAAAAGCAAAATTAAAGAAAATTCATATATTGTTATCTATAATTAATATATACCTACCCAAAAAGGCAAAACAGAGTTTTGTTTTGAGCAGCACTCCTAAAATCAATAAAAAATAACATTTCATTAAGGTATACATTTTTAACTATACTTCATTCCAACGTTGCAGGAACTTCAAAGTGAAAATAGAAAGGCTGTCACTATACAACTTGAACGTTATGTTTCTTCATAAGCAGGAAACACGTGAAATAAAAGGAAATGAAAGAATTCTAAATAAGCTAGTCATTGAAATTTTGTTATAAGAGGATTAATATTCTATATAAAAAAATAATAAAAACAAAAGCTGTCGTGAAAAAGAATGTGTCGTGAAAGAGCAGAAGGTGTAGACAGCATACTTTATGAGTTTATTCTGGCTGTGAAATCAAGATAACAAATTTTATGCAGCTAATAAATTTATATTATTTTTGATATATATTTTTTACAGCGTGTGTTTATTTAAAATCATGAAAAATGAAATAGTTAGTGCAGCTATTTATTATTATCATCATCACATTTTCTTTACGCGAAGAGTGAAATCATCAATGACGGAAATAATAATCGGCAATAAATTTCCTGGTAACTAAGCTTGATTCATAGGAAATTTACAGATTTCTGATATTTATTAATAATACTTCCCGTGAAAATGATTATTGAGTTTTATTTTCAGAAAACCAATGACATCATTATCTACTTGGTTATAGAGCAACAATTTCATGTATCAGTAAAATAATGACATTGATTTAAATTGTTTAAAATTATACTATATATTTTTTTCGAAATTTAGCTTGTTTTAAAATTCATTCCGTTTGTGAATAGAAACAGAGACCGAATGTATTGATTTCTATTGTTAGTTGTAGGTTTATGACGTCAGATGGCAAGAAGGAGTTTCAATTTTGAAATTGCTATAGAAAATAATTGTTTATCTTTTATTTTATAAACATCAAGATATTTAAAGTCCTAGTTCTCACATGGGTACTTTTCTGTTTTCCATAGGGTAACGCTTGTGATGCATTGTTTTTAACTAACCTAGTGTCTCTAGGTATAAATACCAGTTTAAGTTGGCTAAAAAATGAAACGCTTAATAATATATTATTAAGCATAAAATTGATAAGTTTTTGTTTGTTTTATCGGTACTTTCCGGTTAGAACGGGGCCCAGTTGGATGTTGCTATTTGCTTGTACTTGGTTATGGGTTCATTTTGAAGGTAAGTTAAGAAAACAAAACGAAATCTTACATTTAATACGTTTCTTTGTTTGTCCTAACTTAACTTGCAAAATAAACCCATAACCAAGTACAAGCAAATAGCAACATCAGACTGGGCCGCTCTAACCGGAAAGTACCGTTTTATCTAATCTAAACTAAAACACTAGCGCTAAAAGCGATACTTTTAAGAAAATGTAAAAGTTTCCTTACGATTAAAATAATCAACATATGAACATACGAATACATGCATACTATGATTGTACCAAAGAACATTTTAGTACCCTCAACATGGTTACAAAACACATTATTTGAATAGTGCGTTTTGTAACCATGTTGGTGGTACTAAAATGTAACAAGGATACAAAATACACTATTTAAATACACCTTTTTTAACCGGAGATATCCCTTTATACTTTAAATATTCTCAAAATGGAGAAAATCATGCACTATTCTAAGGCCCATTTTACTTACACGTCAATGTTTTTCAATCATATTCCATCGATTTCAACTGTTTTTCTGATGTCATACCCACGTCCGGGTGCATTTTCGTGCGTTAGGTCAATCAACGAAATACAACTGAAACGCATTGAGATGCACTTAAACGCATGTGTGACGTCAGAAAAACAGTTGGAATCGATGGAATTTGTTGGAAAAAGTTTGACGTGTAAAATGGGCTTTAGTATTTCACCTTGGAGACTTGTTTGAGCAAACTTTCATGATTCACTTTGAATAAATCTAATATTAAAAGATAAATAATTGTATCCATCTTCGAGCTCTTCAGATTACCTGATTCAATACTGACGGATTCAACCATAATAAGTTTATTAAATTATTACAATATGAAATTTAATATTTACAAAATATAATTTAATTTTTAACTTTATTAATTTTTTTACTTAATTAATGTTCTAGGAATCGTTTTTAGGAAATGTTCATTTGTGATCGAATGGTACAAAACATATAAATTATATTGATCGTATATTATTGCACACGAAAGTAGAAAACATTTTTCTACGGAAAAATGGATCAAATTTTATTGTTTATTAAAGTACTGTAAATGTCTAAAATAATAGTTTTCCTAGAATACACCAATCGCCACATTGCGTGTGATCGATTAATATATAATCAGCTAATGTTCTTCTATCGTGTAGACTTTCACATTTTGTACTAATGGTAACACATTTATAAGATATTTGCTGATTTTAACATGTTTTAATTTATATATTTAGTGAGTCATAATTGTTCCAACACGAGAAACGTGAGTTTAGGTAAATATCTGTTTACCGCACGTTTCAGACTTTTCTATTAAGTGTCAACATTCGTCGAACTTGTTTATTCAATTCATTCGTATTTTTATATTAGCTTAACTTGTGAGTGAGTGAGTTTATTTATTTATTTATTTATTTATGAGTGAGTGAGCGAGCTGGGAATTAAACGTATACTGCTATCTACAGTCGTATATAAGAATGTATAATGTATAGTCCAATGTACCCAAAACGTAAAAAACGAGATCCGCGTAAAGTTCTTAGCATAAATAAAAAACCGCATACTGCATGTCCAATGTAAAAAATATCGCATATATAAATAAATTACCATTAAAAATAGAATTCTTCCAAAGACGCATAAATCAAATATCGAATTATTCAACGATCGCACAAATTTAAATTCGCATAAATCTAAATTCGCATAAATAAAAACGTGCAAAAATCAAAAATGAAATTACTCAAAACACTCGTCGATAGAATATCAAATTACTCAAAAATTGCATGAATTTTAATTCGCATACATCGAAACATGTAGAAATCAAGTGGATTTTTTTTTACATTATGCATGTACATACAATAAGCTATATCTGTAGATGACAGTATATAAAGATTATGCTTAAAAAGCATTTTTTTAATGTACTTGTTTATTTTCAATTTCCAAAAAATAAGACTTCCGTTTCACTTTCGTTTCGACTACCCTTTACGTTTTTTTTTATTTCGATGCCTGAAAATCCGCGTTGGGCATTGAGAATTTCCATTCATTTTTCACTAAACAAGCCCGTACCATTGTTTCAATCAATTTGCGAAAAAGCTAGACTTCACATACAACCACAGACTAGTGGTAGTAGTAGTAGTAGTGGTGGTAGCAGTGAAGAGTGAGACAGGTGGCAATTTCTCTTCATGTCTTCCGTGCTCATCGGGCCAATCCGCTGTTCGAACAAGTGCAACCTCGCACTTTATCAGGCGTCGCGCACGCGCCTTTCGGTCGCCAAGGGGAAGAGGGTTTGGGAAGGATTTTTGGCAAAAGAGGAGGTTTTGGAGGGAAAGTAAAGGAAGGGTGAAACTGTTAAGCCAGTTAGCTATCACCCATTCACCGTTCCTGACAGCTATTACAGGGAGCGAATAAATGAAGAAGATTGTCAACGCGGAAAAGGGAGAGGAAGTGAAAAGGAGGAGGAGGTAGGAGCAGGAGGATAGTGAAGGTCTTTTACCTTGGGTCTCTCCCAAAGGTCCTACGAGTGCCAAGTCTCGCATGAATATCAACTGTGAGCAGGCGACCTGCTGGAAGGCAAAGAGTTGAAGAGAAAGGCAATACGTAATAGAAGTACCAGTGGTGGTGGTGGTAGTAGTAGTGGAGTTTGAGTTGAAGTCAAGAAGAGGACGACGATGACGACAACACCACGCACGTTAGCGATCGATTGCAATCGTGATGCTGTCTGATGTGCACCGTGGCCCCACAGATCAAGAGGAAAAGTCCGATAACTCTTTGGCTGTTGCAACCGAGCGAATAGCAATAGACATGGAAAGCGAAACCCAAGTTTGAGCTCTCTCACACACGTGCAACTCACACTTTTTCATACGTTTATACGACTACTACTTTTTATTCTTTTTTATTCGGAAAAAAATAAGGGGGAAAAAAAGGGAATATAGGAAATGTTCGCATGCCTCCCGAAACTTAGGAAGAATGATGAATGTGTGTTCTCGCGTGTTTATTGAACGAAAAAGTGAGTCTGTCGAGCAGAGTTTGCTACTTGACTTGCTTCGACCTGCATTTTTCACGAAAAAAAAAGAAAAAAAGACGTGGAGAACATTAAACGGAATCGAACAACAAATCATGTTACTTGTCTATATGATGGATTGTTTTCTTTTAGATAACGAAACTTAAAAATAGATATATAATACCCGATCATTTTAATAGATCTACTGGCTACCCATGATTTATATCCAAAACTTAAAATTAAAAATACAATTTCTTTAATGTTATTTTGTAATATTAAAAAGTCTTTTGCTACGGGTCAATAAAAAGGGTGATGTATGCACTTGATACACTTATAAAAATTAACAAAAAATTGCATTTGACGATGCTTGTAATTTTCATACGTGCTGTATTATTGGCCAGTTGCATGAAACAAATGACATAATAGGGGGTGGAGTCTCGATTGGACGAGTTTCCTGGTTGTCATTTTGCTAATATTCGACAAAAGGAATTTTTGTAGATGATTGCTACATGCGACAAAAAGTTCGTATTATACAACTCTAAGGGTTGGTGAGCAAATGACTGTCTGCTTTTCTTCCACAACGTGTACGCCACTTGACAAAATCAACTATCCACTACCATGACGCGTCTGACCACACAAACCCATTGCCATTCTATTCCACCCGTAATGGCCGTCCATAGTTGAGAACCCAGTCTTACTCTTCGCATCATCGCGCAGCTTTAATTGTCAATACACGGAAACTGTGTCCAACGCAAATCTTGACTAAAACAGCTGCTGTGGGTTTTTTATTTTGATAAACAAGTACTTTAAAAAGCCTTTTTAAGCATACTCTTTATAAACTGGCATATAGCGTTTGCCATAATGATTTTTAATTAACCCAGCATATAAGCAG
>JAQIWH010008480.1:0-10218 GCA_034695005.1 Cryptops parisi | reverse complement strand
AATTTACGCATGCGCCACTCGAGCAAACGGAGAAGAAAAGCAAACGCACCATCACTAGTATCGCGATTACTACTGCTGCTGCTGCCAATGCTACAGCTACTACTACTACTACTACTACTACTACTACTCCAGCTGATAAAATGAAGCATAGCGAGTGGAGAAAATGTCTACCTGAGCTTTTTTTTTTTTTTAATATACAAGGTGACTCAGAATAAATATTCCTAACTTTTTAGAAATGATAGAGAACATGTAATGGAATATCTTTTATCAATGAAACTATAGTCTAGAAATACTTTCGTAATTAGATACAACAAAATTATGGAAATGAAGATGTCATATATTCTCAATGCGAATGTGACGTGTTGTTTTATTTTTACCGGTATAACTATCGGACCACTGTATTACCAATACGTCATTGATTTCGTTGTATCTCGTTACGGAAATATTTTTTAATTATAGTTCATTAATGAAAAATGTATCATTCATGCCATTCATTGCCTCTGAAAATTACGAATATTCAATCTAAATCACCCTATACGGTTTATACTGTATATACTGCAATGTGTCAATTTTTCATGTTTTTTTTATTATTATTGTAATTATAAACGAATTAAATTAGAATGGGATAACCGTTAACAGTAAATGTGACACAAGAGGGCTTTTCTAAAAAATGGGTATTCGTTTTGTTTTTCGAAATAGCAAACAGTAATTCCTTGCATGTATTGCATGTAATGAACTATTTATGTAATGTGTTTGTACTTTTGATTACAGTTATGTTTGTTATCGAAATAATGGTAGATTTTCTTGGAAAAACTGGTAAATTTTCATAATGCTTTGACAATAACATTTAATTCCATTAAAACGTCATCAAATATAAAATTCTTATACCGGGTGTCCCACGTATCCTTTACCGTATAAATATCTCAAATGCTGCTACTGTATAATAAAAATGCCAAGATTGGGATACATCATCTTAAGTAGGATACATCATCTTTCCAATACTGTTATTTTTATTGACCTTAAAATTATTTTTTGAGAAGATCGCATTGTTAAATTTTAAACAATGCGTCGTAGGTATCAACTTGTAATTTAGAAATTTGTAGGCAACAGCCAATATATTATCAGAATCATTTATTTCCAACAATTCAACAGAAAAGAATCCAACAATTGTGATTTAAACACATTATGCTGCAGCAGCTTCGCCACATAGCAAGAGTCGTATGCAGTGAAGCTGCTGCAGTATTATGGTGTGTTTTAATCACTATTATTATTCCAGTTGAATTGTTGGAAATAAATTTACTGTCGTTCATTGATTATGTGGGCTATTGCCTACAACTTTCCAAATATGACTTGATAAACTTAATAAATTGACTTGATAAACCTAACCTAACCTACGATGCATTGTTTAAAATTTAAGAATGAAATTTCTATGAAAATTAATTTCAAGATCAATGAAAATAGCATCATTAGAAAAACCTCTTGTCATCGCTAATTAGTTTTTAACAAATAGATTGAACGATGTGCCTTTAATTTCCACGCGTGACGATAGAGACAGCACTGTACGCTTCACAGAGCTGTGACCAGTTACTACCCCCAGGTTACATTACAATACAATACAATCACGTGCTCTCCAACAACTTTAAAAGACTTCTGACATACGCAATTTTTGGTGTGGAAAGTGGAGTGATTTGTGTACAACTCAAACGTCAGCATTTTCATTAACTAATGAAAAGTGATTGGCAAGAAGCTGACGTCACACTTGACTACAAATTGCTTCAGTTACACCAAAAATCACTTGTGTCACTAGACCATAACACCATCGAATGATTTTTTTAAGAAAATAACTGATGGTAATTAAGTTAATAATGGTGATTAATAATGAAAATACAGTATATCAATGTTAAGAAAATATTTAATCAATAATTTTGTGTTTGTACTAATATTTATATTTTAGTGTGTACTAATATTTATATACTTTCTTAAAATTAATACTTATATTTCAAAAATTTCAGAAAATATTTATATTTTCTTAAATACAATACTAAGTGTAATGTAAATTTAACGCTTTTCTTAAAAATTGATTTTGTCAATCCAGAAACAATTAACCAATATAACCGCAATATACTAATCACATAAATATAATTTATAAGGCAACGATAAACTGTTGAACCGACATTATGAAAACCAATACACAAACATTTTAGAGAACTTTATGAGTACGTACATATAATATAAAACGTTTACCTTTAGTCGTTTTCTTTCCAATCAAATTCTACTATAATGAAATTCTTTTTCTCTGAAAATAATGAGAAAAAAAGAAGAGAACCAAAATGAGTTATTTTTAAAAATTTCAATATTAAAAACACAAACTTTTTTGTTAATTAAAAAAAAAACTTCCCAAGTCAGATTCGATCGACCATTGGATTCTTGAAATATTTCTCGTTCCAAATTTTTAATAAATGCAAAACTATTTTTTAATTTCAACGATACAAACATATTGATTGGATACCCCAAATATCTCCATCGTTTATTACTAAAGTTACTACTAGTGTAACGATAATTTCGGTCTATTTTTGAAAATTAATACACCAAAATAAATAACAATTTCAAGAGCAAATCGATGAAGTGACATTTGGAAAATTAAAATATCAAAAAAAAATCCAATCTCGAGAATATAATCAATATCGATAATAAACTTGTCACTTGGTTGTAATTGCTTATCGAAACACACAACAAGCTAATTAAATTCATAATTAATTAAGGTCCCGTTACTTATTATTATCCTAGGACTTTGCATGACAAAGCTATTAGCGTAATTAATCAGACAACAAGAAATACGAGCCATCAATTAACTACTCCCCGAAAATTGGTATAATTAAATTCGTCCTCTTTGTTTTTTTTTTCTTCGATAAAATTACGTGAGGATTATAATTACAGAACTCGAGAAACAAAAAGTTTTTCATGTACATCGTTGAGATGGAATAATGTGTAACGTAACACTGTGATTTCAAGTGGATGAACACAGAAAAATCTAAAATGGCCGCCAGAGTTATTGGAAGCGCGAAGAGGTGGCATTAAAGGATGTGTGTAGCAATAAGTTAAGTTAGTGTGGCAGTGGCGTTGACATGCAGTTCAACGATAACAGACAAATCGCACATTGGAAACAAGTGTTTGTTCTGTTGAATTATCTACGTATTACCTTCCAACAAAAGACTTCGAACATGCCGCGACAATTTACGACAGGATTAGGAGATTTACAAATAGCCACGATATTTCAACCATCCATTTCTTCGAGGAGAAGAAGAACACTCGCGAAAACGACAACATTGGGGGCCACCACACTAATTATACAACACCCTAAGCCCGGAATTAATGGGAATCAACGTTGCATCTATGATGAATGGATCGCAAGGTTCGCCTTCAAGTACACGGCGCAAGTAGTATCCAAAACCCAACATGGACGTAATCTGTTTTTAATTGGTTCGGTACAAGAGCACGTATCCAATTTTCTTTTGAAATACTAGGCTAACAGGAAACGGCAACGCAAAATTCCTTCGTCGTGTTGTCAATAACGTCCGCGGAAAGTAGGCTTATGTGACATTCTTGATGCAATTAACGTGAGAAAATACAATAACCACACTTGCGGAATTCCCAACAGTAGAAACAATTATACAAACATCCATCATCTACCACAACTTATTCACCGTGTAGTAGTGTGCCGGTGCTACTTGAAAATATTAGTTTTGTAAGAATGGACATTTTAACTCTAGGAAAAAACAACCGATGTAATATTAGGCCTAACTTGTGCTGAATCATATTTTGAAATTCCATCGTCAATGACGTCCGCGAAAGTAGGCTTATGGCATTCTTGATGCAATTAATGTGAGAAAAGTCAATAACCACACTTGCGGAATTTCTAACAGTAAAAACAATTATACAAACATCCATCATCTACCACAGCTCATTCACCACGTAGTTGAAAATATTAAACTTTTAAGAATGGGCATTTTAACGCTAAAAAATAAAAACAGTATTAAGTCTAACTTTGCTGAATCGGATTTTGAAGTTTCATCGCTACTTAGTAATATTATTTAAACAAAATACCAGTGCATTATTCTTCACGTGTTCGAGTATTCTAGTAACCGTTTACAGATAGGATTAATTTACTCTCTACAAGTATTCAAATATAAATATATTGTAAATATATTGGGTCATTATTTATAAGTGTATGTTTAATATTCACTCAAGTTCTAGTAAAATATTATTGTTTATCAAATATAAGTAGGCTTATACTTGCACATAACAAATTTGTTCGCAACAGGGTTTACCTTTAACAGTGTTGCTTTAATTAAACTTCTTGCACAGAAAACATTACAAAAATGAACCAAAAGCCTGCTTAATCCGAATTACCTTATTGATTTTCATCATTAAACAAAACAAAAACCGTTCTTTCTATCTTTTTATCTAAAATTATAATTAGGCCTACCGTTTCTCCTCTTCTTATAATTTAATTTTCTTCAACTTTTGGTTTAAAAAAGCTCATCAATTAGCAAAGAAATCTTTAAGATATTCATAAAATAACGCACTTTACCCTTGTTTTAAACATCTCCATTATTACCAATTCTTGTTTAAACTGCCGAATTCTTTTAAAAAATCAATGAAACAACAAAGTTTGTTGATTCGAGCAACTCGAGCAATTTAAATCTTTTTTTCTCAGTAAAATTTAATTTCCCAAACAATTTTTTTTCTAAACAGTTTACTTACGAAGTAAACATATATAGTTTTCTTTACTATAATTGCATTATTTATTTTTTTAATTAAATTTTATTTTATTTGAAGTTTTAAAAGATTATTTAAGTTTCCATTAAATCTAGTAAAGCGTGACACAATGTTGACAAATTGTAACCACCGAGTCAATGAAAGTTCTTTGTTCTACTTTATATAATCAGAAAAAAAAACCCTAATCAATATTCTTCCCTGTTCAACGACTACCCCTGAAAAAAATGACAACGACCAAAAAAAAATTTTTTTTCTTATTATTTGGAAGAAAAAAGCATCTCATCAGTAGAAATATGCAAAATAGAAAACGAAAAAGAAGAAGAAAAACAACTTTTAGAAGGTTGATGAAGTGAAGGTGAAGTTGGAAGGGTTTGAGATTGATAAATGCGTCTATTGTGAATTCTTAAGAAAAACAAGCGACTCGAGTTTCTCTCATTTAGAACATGGCACTACCCACCACATCACCCCCCACAACTACTACCCTATAGCTTTTCCTCTCTCTTTTGAGATTAAGCGAAAGCTTTCAGCACCCATCTCGTGGGAACTTCTTACATTCGAGGAAATGATTGGTAATTTAGTCAGAGACGATGAGGTTAAATTATACGAGATGCAACGAAAGAATAAATGACACGGGAGGAAAATTAAACCTGACCAGAAGGTAACTAGGGCAAAAAAGAAGAAGATTACTCTAAGACTCACGAAGTCTCTTCTTCTTCTTCTTCTTCTTCTTCTTCACAAAACAGGAGGAAAAAAAACGAGGGGAAAAAAAATTTTTACTCAACGGATAGCACTTTTTCCCCTACTCTTTTTTTTCCAGTGGTTACATTTTCTTCATTGATTAATCCCACCCCGAAACAAAATTGCTTTAGGTATGGCTAAAGTTACCGCACCGGAATTGCTTGTGAGCCAAAACGTAATAATTAAAATTATTTGCAATTAAAGGTGGCCAGTAAGCTAGAGAGTGCTAAAAATGAACCTTACAGCAAAGTATACAGGGTGTACTATCTTTCGAATTTTGTTTTTTAATAACACAGACACAAAGATAGGAAGGTTCAAATAGTTTTCCACATTATGTTCACCATCCGTCAAAGTTGGGTTTTTTTTGCTAGTACATTTAAGTGGCATGAGCGTCATCGAATGGTGTAATTATTAAAGATTACGACTATTCCAAGGAGAAAGTTCAATGCGTATATCAAAATTAAGCACACAGGTTCAAAAACGATTTATGGATGATATTTATCTAACAAGTACTTCGTACCATTTGTCGTACCACTTGTCGTACCACTTGTCGTATTTGTATGCCTGATTTCGATATATATTATTCCGATATATACCATGCAACCCATTGAACTTTCTCCTGAGAAGTCGTCATTTTTTAAATTATTACACGTTTCTATGCTACCTACATGCTACCTACATCTGCAAACATGCACGGGAAAACAACTTTCACAAATGGTGAAAATAATGTGGAAAGCTATTTATCTATTTTTGGTCTCGTTATAAAAAAACGAAACGGGAAAGTACATTTTGTATTTATATAAATAAATTTAATATGTTATATACATTTGGTAAACTGTAGATCTTTTGTAAATCGTTGTTAGGTTCTTTGGTGAACGTCAGGTCCAACTTTGGTAAATTCTAGGTTCTCAAATGGCGACACCCGAAGCGAAAGTTTAGTACATGAGTTTAAAGACCGGGTTAGAAAGAATTAAAACAAACAAAATAACATGAAACACATTTGTAATTGATTAATTTAACCAAACCCAGTTTTTATACACATTACATATTTTTGTAAATATGCAATTATTAACGTATTATTATACGTTTTTCACGTATAGTTAATTTACTATACGTGAAAAATTCTAGAAGATGTGTGAAGTCCACTTTTACAACTGATTTGAAATATTTTGTACATAATGCAGGAATTTAATAAATAATTCATCATCGAATGACAATTGAAGCAAAACTGCACTTTTCTGTTAATAGAGGGCACGAACAAAGAGCTCCACCTGACGATGAAACATTAAACAACTTTTGATTTTAATTCGGTCGAAATTAGATAGCATACTTTTGATGCTCACTAATCAACAATAACATCAATAATACCCATCATCCGGTGCAAGTTAAACCTTAGGTGAAGTTTGAATGGCATTATTGAACATGAAACAAAAATTGTTGCGAACGGCGATGGTAAATGATGCGTGACGTTTAAGGCAAATTAAACCGTAATTGATACGTCTAACATTAGACAGTCAATTTGAAAATGCAACCCATTAAAGTGTAATCGGTAATAATGGTATTATGTTTCTCGACGGTTGGGTACGTGATTGAGATTGGTGCCGTTTCATCAATAAGTGATACTGAAGCTAGGTCGGAAAGATCGAATGTAATTTCTGAGAACACAACAACAAGCGGGATACGACAGTCAACGTTGAAACACAACCGGAGTACACGTGGGTAGTAATCGTGTTGGCGGAGAAAAACTTTTTTTTTCGAAACCCGAGAGATTGAATTACACGACACGATAAAATATTAAAAGCATTAAACTGCTCGTTAGATGACAGTGAAGAAGAAAATGTTCTCATCTTTAGCGTCTCCTAACAAATGTGGTTAAGAAAAGCACAGCATGGTGTTTAAGAAAGAAATCTAGCGTTTCGAAAAATCAATAGCGTTACTACTAAATTCTACGACTTCTCTTTGCTAAAGAAAAGCAACGAATTTTTCTGAAAGTCACTGTTTTACAAAACATGCAAAATAGCAAAAAAAATGTGTTAAATTCTACTTCAAAAAAAAACAACACGAAAAAATGTGTTAAATAGCTAATATAACTGTAAGATCTACAGGTTTAATCTAAAAATTAAATTTAACTAAAAGTATTAAACTGTCGACAAGGTTTCACCTATTGTTAAGCATTAGTTCACGTTAAATTAAAAGCCATTTTAAATTAATTTAAGAACTCAAATACTTCAAATTTACAACGAAATAGTGCATATGTTATCAGCAAAACCAGTCTCTTTTGACAAAGTATGAAAAAAAAATTGTTATACGAATTGTTGTAAAATAACATTTTGTTATACAAATTGTTATGCAATAACATCTTGTTATACAAATTGTTATGAAATAACTTTTTGTCATACAAATTGTTATAAACAAATAACATCTTGTTAATACAACTGTTTAGGGGTTAGTTATGGTTAGTTTACATTAGTTTACAACTTTTTCTCTAAAAAAAATTTAATTTAAATTTAGGCCTAGGTCTAAATCTTACCTAAATTATTGCTCAACGTAACTACGTATATTCCAATGTTAATTTCCCGGATTGCCTAAACCGCTTGTTATTCTATACAATGTCTCGTTTTTGTACATTGCAGCTAACACATGTACAGTAAAACCAAAAGATCAAAAAGTATCTTAATTTGTATTTATACAACGCAAATCTAAATTATTTTTTACACAAAAATAATTTTGACAATGAAAGACAATGTTTGAAAGTATAGACCTACTATTCATTAGCTACACGAGTAAGTACATTGAAAACTTAATTCAAACTTTCCGCGAAAACTCAGCCGTCGCTGTTTTGTGACGTCATTTTTCAGTTGACGTCAAAGATCATTTTGGCGGGAATTAAAATCATCGTAAGAATACTTGTAAGTATAAAATGCGTTTTATTTTTTTTTCAATGCACTACAATGTTTACAAAATATTAATTTAGTTGGATCACAAACTGTACACATACCATTATAGTATATCACACACATATGTTTAATATCACAATTTTGAACTTTGAAATTGATAAAAGATACCAATTTCCGTCACAATATATGGCTATTTATGTCTTGTTATACTGCACTTGCATTGTAAATCCATAGCCTTCAAAGTGAAATGTCTTATCCCTTTCACGCATTTTCTATAACTTATGTTTGAAAAACTCTTCTCGTATTCGCCTATTGCAACTTTTTATTATCGATATCTTTCAAAAATTCATATCGACAACTCGTTGAACCAACAGTGCACGTTAACAGCATTTATATATATATATATATATAAAAACTAGTTTACTTGAGGAAAATATTCTAAGAGTGGCAGAAGCAGAACTTTAAGACCAGCGAAGAAGAAGAACAAGAAGGCAAGTTCTAAACGTAAGGTGCGTCGGTAAATATATAATGAAACATTCAGAGACTGTAAATTTACTGACATGTCACGCAGACTGAGACCGTTGGGAAAAGAGGAGAAGGAAACGATGTGAAAAGAAGCGGGACGTTATCGTGACGTCATGAATTTTTCATCGACAATCGGCGCGAGTGTTGCAACTCCTAAACCTTCCAGCGACAACACAGTCGAGATTCTCGTCCATTCAAACGAGATTTGGCGAGTTAAATGCGAGAGAAAACTTGCACCCGATGTGACATCCTTTCATGGCGCAAAACTTTAAGGTTTTTTTCCCTCTCACGAACAACTCTCAGAACCTCCGTAGTCCGTTATGCGGTTTCTTAAGCTCATCTCATACTGTCAACTTTTATGACTAATCAAAAAATTGAGATATTTTTTTCACAATTTTATTATGTAAATCTACCATTGACGTTCTATTATAACATATCCCTAAAATTAGTATTGATTTGTGCCTATACTTGACATAATGAAAAACGTCATTCAGAATATGTCTAAAGATATACTTGAATGACAATCAAAGGAACAAAAGTAAAAAATGCATTAAAATAAGACGTCAAAAAATACAAGGAAAAAAGTAAACATACAGTCCAAAATAAATAAAAGGAAAACAAGTTCCAAATTATGTTTTTTGACATCTTTTTTCCATATTATTGTTTTTTTTACTTTTGTTTCTTTGACTTTTTGCTTACAATCTTAAATGAAATGTCAAGTAAATGGATACTTTTTTACAAATCGCTGAATTATTTTTAACATTATTCGAGATGGTATACAAATAGGTAGGTACTTGGAGTTTAACGAGGGCATCAACTGGCTTTACAGCTATGTCATTCGGCCCTCAGACTTTATTAAAATTAGAAATATAGAAATGATGATGAGATGAGAATGATAAACATGAAAGTTTTATGACACAGAAGGAAACGGGAGAATTTCGAGAAAACTTGTCTCCGTGGTGTCAGACCCCGAACTGAATTCACGTGGCACGAGTGGGAGGCGAACCCGAACCACTGCCTCCAGAGGTGAACGCTCTGACCACCAGGCCACCACGGGGCTCGAGATAGAATACATGACTCTTGTCAATATAAAATTGAATGCAAGTTCACATGTTTATATGAAACTCCGATGCTCTTTATACAGTGTTCTTAAGAGGTGTAGTCACATTCAGGACCGCCGAGAGCAAGCTCGGGCCCTGGGAAAAAAAAACTTCGGGGCCCCTGTCCTCGAGATACTGTCCCCGGATGGTTAACAAGGGATTTTGTAATTACCAGTTAA
>JAQIWH010008479.1:0-10219 GCA_034695005.1 Cryptops parisi | reverse complement strand
TACAAGTACCAAGTACTGAAAATGTACTTAAAATGTACTTGTTACGTGTACTTAAGTATTCGGTACTTAAGTACTCGATATCCCTGCCTATGTGTTTTGTGTCATACGTGACTTACATATTTGTGGTAAAATATGGGATACACTGAAACGTCAATTTGATTACGCATCATTTCACAGAATCGCATAATAGCGAAATTTCTTATTACGTAACAAGAATCGGAGGTTTCTCTCGTAGCATACTAGCGAAATCGCATACACAAAATGTGATAAAACATGCAGTAAAATTTATTGTAGGAAATAAACTCAAAGAAACCAAGTCCACACCGTGACGAAGAAGCAAAAGTTAAAAAAAAAAAAGACGTCAAAAAAATTTTTTTCGACTTGTTTTCCTTTTATTTTTTTGGACCACCTTTGTTTTTACTTTTTTCCTTGTATTATTTTTGACTTCTTTTTTGTCTTGTTTTTGAGTTTATTTCCTACAGTCGTAAAATTAAAATTAACAGCGTAAATCAAAATTTGGTTCAATTTGAAAACCTTCGTAAATGAAAATATTGTAATTTGTGATTTTTTAGAAATTCCGAAATTTTCATTTGAAATTGAAACTAAAATATTCTGTTGCTGTTTCGAACAATTTTTTTTTACGTCTTAAATTTCAAAGCACGAAGCATCAATGTGAAAGTTAAAGGTCATGGTTACTATTAGTCTTATTTAGAAACCATAAAAAAAGCAAAATTTTGACAGAAAACCAGTAAATATTAATAACGATAAATAAACGCATGCACTGATCAACACAAAATATAGTACACACACAAATAAGAGATCGGTGAAAAATATTTCGTTATAAGAAAATTCGTAAATCGTGAAACCTAAAAATTTAATATTAAGCTTTAATTCTATTTTTATGATTTAAAAAACATCGACCTGAATTTATTTAAGTCACTTTCATAAAACGTTAAAGTGACGCAATCAACATGGTGACTAATGATTTTTTTATCCACGAAAAATTTCGTTCGTAATAAATTTCGTCAAGTCAAAATTTGAAGAACTTTCGTAAGGGTGAACTTTAGTATATGGCCCATGAAATTTCTACATAACGCTTTATACTAGCTTCACTTGTGAGTTTGTGAGCTGGGAATTGAACGTATACTGCCATCTACAGGTGTTTATGATACAGTAATTGAAGGTGTTCATAAAACCGATTTATTCGCATAATCGGGCAGTCATAGTTTTTGTACACATTTATATATAAAAATAAAAAATCGTTTTGGTTACGAAAACAGTAATACTGTAAGTTTTATCACACTGAACAAAACACTCCTGAAAACAAAACTAACTGAAACCAAAATCTATCAATAAGTCGAAGCCGAAACTAAAAACGAAACATAACCCTTTGTTACACTTTAATCACTGTTATAAAACAGTAATACAAATAAGAGATCAAATATTCATTTGCTTATGTTTAAACATGCATTTCCCATTCCATATTATGTGTGCGTTGAGTCAATAAAAGAAATCCACAACTTCTTTTGGCAAATTCTACGGCTGTTGACATTTCCATTTCCTTCTCATCGCTGTCTTTTTTTTTGTGCATAATACATTTAGATTTAGAAACTGGATCAGAATCCAAAAGTAATCTAAAAGTAGTCCAACTCCTTTTTTTAGCCAGAATTTATAACAACACTATTTAGACCTACAACGCAATACACCAAAAAAACAAAAACAAAACAAACAAAAACAAGCACCACACACGAACAAACAAGAAAGCAATCATGTTTATTTCGCAAATTAAATTATTTTATATATATATATAAATAATATATATAAAAATAGTCGATAATGATGATGTACGACGTCGATAAATGCTTTCAGTTCATCAATCAATCGGAAAATTAAAGCCTGAAAACCGCTTTCGGAAAACGGCTTAATAGACAAAGGGGCTTTTAGTGGAATTGAAAATGAGAGGGATGTTCGATAATAGTTAACGAAATAAAGTTTGATATCCAATTTATTATCCTAACGACCCCTGTGCAATCGTGTGTGGGAGGTGGTCGCTCATTACAGCATTTATAAAAGGTTTCTACTTTGCATTGATTAAAATTTTACACGATTAACACCGTAAAATTCAATTTTAGTGATGTCCATTTATGGCGTGGGAAGATACAACTTGTAATAAAATAACTGTAAAGAAACCCTAAAATGATGTTCGATTTTCATTTCTCGTGTTAATAGGTTGTTCAAACTTGAACCGGATTTCTTCAATCCGAAAAAGACCAAACAAATCCGGGTTATATTTGAACAACTCCAGTAAACAAAAAATAAACGCTTAGTTTTAAAAATAAAGATAATCGACGGAATTGAAATATTGAGTTTATTTTACCTGTCAAATTCACAAGAGTGTTCAAATTTAAACCAGATTTTTCAAATAGAGAAAGCCTACAAAAAAAATCCGGATTGTATTTGTGCTTTCTTTGTATAAAAAATATCAGATAAAAAAAAATTGCATCAAATATGAATTTAATTCTTCTGTCATTTTAACAAAACGTTCAAATTTGAACCAGATTTTTTTCAATGTGGAAAAACCAAAAAAATCCGGGTTATATTTGAACAATCATAGTATACAAAAATGAACGCTTAGTTTGAAAAACAAAGATAAAAAATGGGATTAAAATGTATTTAATAATAAGTTTGATTTATCTTTCAATTTACAAGGTGTGTTCAAATTTAAACCGGATTTTTTAAATAGAGAATGCTAAAAGAAAATCTGGTTCATAGTTGAACATGATAATTTAACGCTCAGATATAAAAATAACAAACAAAAAATAAACTCATTAAAAATTAAAATTTTTCCAAAATTTTAAAAGTTAAACAAAAAATCAATCTTTTTCATAAAGCTTCGATTGAAAGCAAGGTGGAAGTCAGTCTGTCCCGATCTATGTCACAACAGCGGTGTCTTTTGACCTCACAAAAGTGACCTTTTCGGGCCTTGTGTCGTCATAAAATAGATTCATGAGATCAGTCGCTGACAGACAAATTCCTTCACTCTGTCTCTTCCAACTCGTTAAATAAAACACACACCGCACAGTTCAATCTCTCAGAAAACGTTGACAGATGGCGCTTTTTTATTTCCTATTTTTTTCTTCTATATTAACCCATTTTGCTGTTAAAAACATTTCTGAAGAAAAAAGTTTACAGATAACATTATTTCTACGTGAACACCCCCCCCCTACACACACAAGTGCGAAAACTTTTTCCAATTTTCTTCTTCCACTTGTTTATTGACAAATAAAATGTCACCCACTCAAACAAAACTATAACTTAAAAATTTTTGTTATTTCAATTATTTCAAAAAAACGAATTAAATTTCATTTCCAAACCACTTTAATAAATTTTTTATCACTTTCGCTGCAATGAACACCCGGTTTTATTCTATTTTTCTTGCTGGGACAACTTCAATCTTAATTTTCAAACACTTAACTCAGAAATTATAAAAGGGGCGGCAAACTCTTTTGAACTCTGAAATGGTGAATTTTTGATGAAAACGTAAGATGATGATATAAAAGAAATTAAAATTGTTAAATGCATGATAAAGCAGATTTATATTGAAAATGTTAAATTTATGATTGAAGCTGTTAAATTCTTAATACAACCCAGTGGGTTTGTAATAAAGCAGCTAGATTTGAAATAAAGCTGCTAGATTTGTAGTTAAGTAGCTAGATTTGTAATCGTAACATATTAGATTAATGAAATAGAGGAACCGCTCTATAAGAAAAAAACTAATTTAGAAATAAAGCAGCTAAATTAAAAAATAAAATAAAAACAATTGTTAACTTTATAATAAAGACGCTAAATTTGAAACGAATTGGTAGATTTATAAAAAGATAGCTAGTTTTATAATAAATTGCTAGCTACACATGAAAAATTAGCTAATTTTGCAATAAAGCTGCTAAATCTATAATGAAATTGATAGATTTAAGATAAAATGGCTAGATTTGAAATACATTGCTGATTTATGAAAAGATAGCTAGATTTATAATTAAGTACTAGCTAAACAAAATAAATTAGCTAAATTTTCAATAAATCTGCTAAATCTATAGTGAAGTTGCTAGATTTGAGAAAAAAAAGCTACATTTACAATAAAGCAACTAGATTTATAATAATGAAGCAGCTAAATCGAAAATGAAGTAAGCTGATTTTATAAGACAACTACTAGATTTTATAATAAAGACCCTAGTTTTGAAACAAAGCTGCTAGGTCTCAATTCAGACAAAGCAGTTTGATATTGGTTTCAAACAAAGCAGCTAGGTTTTTAACATTAGCAGCTAAGTTTCAAACAAAGCCGCTAGGTTTCAAATAAAGCAATTAGGTTTCAAACAAAGCAGCTAGGTTTCAAACAAAGTAGCTATATTTATAAAAAGAATCCCAAATTTATAGTAAAGTAGCAAAATATAAGTAAACAGTAAAGCTGCTCAGTTTATATTAAAGCAGCTAGATTTGAAATTAAGTGGCTGCGTTTATAACAAAGCAGCTAAATTGACAATAAAGTAGCTAGATTTATAAAAAAAAAATGCTGATAACTATAACGCTAGATTTATTGAAACGCTGACAAACAAAGTTGCTCGATTTACAACGGAATTAAGTGAACCTGTTAGATTTGTAATGGAACTGAGTAAAGCTGCTAGATTTGTAATGAAACTAAGCAAAGCTGCTAGATTCACAACCGAACTACTAAGCAAATTTGCTATTTGAAGCAGCTAGTTTACAACACAACGCCTGAATAAACAAAGCCGAAATATTTATCCCCCAAAATATAGCAAGCAATTAAAGGTGCTAGATTATTGAAATGCACTGTTAGTTAACATAAATGAAGTTGCTAGATTTATGAGCAGCCTGATTTATAATAAAACTGCTAATTAATCACGCTAAACAAAACTTATGAAAAACGTACAAAACTAGTCAAATGCTATATTTTTACAAGCTAACTCTTTTACACCGCATATGTTAATCATTCTCCTCATAATATTTTTCATTCACGATTGGGAAAACAATTTTCCCGATGTCAAAAACATTATGTTTAGCAAAATTTAACATCGAATCGCTGGCTTGGAAATTTCCGAGAAAATAATAATTTTTTTTTTTCCCTCAAATTTCTTCATTTTTTTTGTCAGTAAAATATTCATTGAGTGGAAATGATGAATTAATCTTTCGCAGGGCGATTTGGGGAATAAACCGAGTAGAAAGATAGATTAAAAGTGCAGTGAAGCAACATCCGACTATTTATTGCAGAGCTGAACACGTCTAGTTATCGTAACACAAAATACAAATAAATAATAAAAAAAAAATTATACTTTAAAAAAATAGTGAAAAAAATATAATAGAAAATGGAAGCTGGGTATTTATGACTTATTCATAGCAATGTTGACGTCCCTCTCAAAAATTGCATATCTCTCTGATGATAACAACTTGCCGCCACCAGACCCATTTTTAAAACCATTGAAAATTAACAAAAAAATTATGTATATACATATATGAATATATATATACGTATAAACAATATATGATAAAAAAATATATATATTAAAAAAAATTCATTTTTGTTCTCATCTAAAATGTTTACTATACGATGAGCAAGTTAATCGAAATCGTTGTTGAAAGATCAACTAAAGAATACCGGTACATAAAAAAATTAAATTGCACTACACAAGTACTGAACGTTAAAAATGCTTTACTCTTTATATACCGTCATATACAGATATACTGTAGGAAAATACATAATGCAAAAAAGCCATTTTTTTTTGCAAGTTTCGATTTATGCGAATTAAAAATTTATGCAATCTTTCAGTAATTTAATTTGCGTGTTTTGAGTAATTCCATTTTTGATTTCTTCATGTTTCGATTTATACGAATTTTAAATCGTGCAAATTTCTATTTATGCGAATTTAAATTCATGAGATCGTTGAGTAATTCGATATTTGATTTATGCGAGTTTTGAGTAATTCCATTTTTTGCACGTTTCGATTTATTTATTTATATATGCGACTTTGGACTTATATGGTATTTTGATTTATGCGAAGAACTTATGTTGGTCTCGTTTTATGCGTTTTTTAAGACTATACGGTATATTGTCATAAACGACTGTAATTGGCAGTGCACGTTCAATTCTCAGCCCACTAACTCACTCACAAGTGCAGCTAATATAAAAAGTTCAAGTTAAATTAAAAATTCTTTTTAAGAATACGTGTATTTTATACAGTACATAGTTTCGCTTAATGCGAATTTAGATTTATACGTTTTTTGAGTTATTCGATATTCGATTTACGCAAGTCTTGAGTAATTCCATTTTCAATTTCTGCAAGTCTTGAGTAATTCAATTTTCAATTTCTGCAAGCTTCGATTTATACCAATTTAGATCAATGTGATCTTTTGAGTACGGTAACATAATATTCGATTTATGCGAGTTTCCATTTCAAAGTTCTGCACTTTACAATTTATGCGAGTCTTAATGCATACGAATTTCTTATGCGAATTTAGATTGATGTCATCTTCGAGTAACGAGAAGTTCAATTTTGGCGAATTTTGAAAAACTTCATTTTCAATTTGATTTATTTATTTATTTTATTTTTTATTTTAATTTGCTTGCATGATCCAAATGTATTAAACTCAAGTACAATACAATCAAATTTATGCGACTTTTTTTTTTATACAGCAAGTTTTGAGAAATTCAATTTTCAATTTCTGCAATTTTCGATTCGATTTGTGCAGTTTTGTTACATTGCATTTTATGCGGTTGATTTATGCGTTTCTCATTTTATGCGATTTGTGGACTATACCGTATATTATCATAAACGTTTCCAGATGTGATACGTTCAATTCCCAGCTTATTCACTCACTCAAAAACTAACAAGAGAAGCTATTATAAAAGCGTATAATAAAAGAATCAATTTTCGTACTCATCTAAAATGTTTACTATACACAGCTTAATCGAAATCGTTGTTCAAAGATCAACTCAATTTAAAGAATACATAAAAAAAAAATTAAAATTAAACTAAAAAAAAACAACTTATTTTGACCCAAACTCATTGGGTTGAATAACGATGCAATTTTCCGGAAGAATAAAATATAACTAAAAAAAAGTAAAATTTTAAACCGCCCCTTTTAATGACACGTTTAAAGTTAGATGGCCCCTAAAGATAATGGTAAACCTTCATCAATCTGAAGTAAAACTCCCAATATAAATCCTTGTACCAAAAACATTAAAAAATCTGGGGAGTATATTTTAAAGTGAAAAGTTTTAATTATCGGCCTCTGATGACAACGATGTTTTAATAATAATATCGTGTGATCGTTATCCCGTGCACTTCATCAAGTGAAAACAAAAGCTCTTGGTGGACTATAAAGGAAAATTATACCAAAACAAGGAGGGGGGGGGGCATTATCCTATAAAAAAAACATCTCAGTAATAAATTACATATACAGACATTACACTACAATTATATAAGAGATATAGAAGAATGGATTACAGATTATAGATTGTGTCTAAAAATGACAGAAGTCATCCATATCTCAAAATGTCAAACCTGCCATGAAAGATAAATTTTGTACTCTACACACAAAATCGATATTTGTATCATTGATAAATAAATTCCAAAAGTAATGTTCAATATATAATGCTCTCAATTATTTATATCCATGAGGTCGAAGTGAAAAATCTTGTAGTAATGTGTAATTCACGCTCACAATTCGGTTGGACACATACAGTACAAACATACACATAAGTTTCTTTACAGTATTGTCACTGTGCACCTACTATTATACTGTATACTTTTACTTATACTATATGTGTGTGTATTGGAATTTTACATTTTAATTAAAGTTATCTTTTTCCATGTTGAAATTAAATCCGGCTCAGAGTTGAACATTCAACATGTCCAATGGTAGTTCAAATGTGAACCGGATTTTACGGGACTTCACAAAAAGTTCTCAATTCGTCCTCATGTGCGATTTCGCTAATAAGCTACGAGGGAAATTCTATTATATGCTCATTATATGCAAAAAAATCGTTATTCGATCCAGTGCAATTTTCTCACTTTTTATCTCTCAATTTTTTTTCACGAAAATGTCGAAATGAGCAATTTTTGATGATTTATTTGTTGCAAAATGATCGATTCGTCGATTTTTATCTATTATAAATAACATTTATTTTTTCAGTGTGATTGGTCATTTGTTTTGTAGATAGCCCAATATCGCTGCTATTTATAAGGAAAATGTATCATCGTACCGCATAAATCTAAACTCGCATGAAGCAAAACTATGTTTATTTATTTATTTATTTACAATTTTCCACCCCGTTGGGGTAAACCATTACATCAAACCAAAAATCTTCATTTTTACATGTTTTTTTTTGTTATTTAAGCACAATGTAAAACATGAGTGTGCAGAATGAATACATGTTCTGCTACATCTTACATCAGTGCATCTTAATGCTATCTTTTTAATGTAAAATGGAAGGACGTTCCATGCCTTAAAACTAGAATATGGATGTCGGTGGTACCTATAATTTGAAAGGTTAGGTGGTATAGACAGTGTATATTTATTACAATATAACGACCCATGGGGTCAAAAATGGGATTACAACAAATTGAACTTAATACACAGAAACAGATGATGATTACAAACCAAGAACACACTTTACATATAGTTCTTATGTGAATTTAGTTTTATGCAATCTTTAGAGTTATTCGATATTCGATTTATGCGAGTTTTGAGCAATTCAATTTTCGATTTATGCGAATTTGGGTTAATGTGATCTTTGAAGTTACGCGATATTCGATATAGGCTAGTTTTGAAAAATTTCATTCAAGTTCTGCAATTTTCGATTTAATTTATGCGAATTTCGTTACATTAGACTCATGCGATTTTTTCGATTTTTTGTGGTTTTTTTATGATATTTTTTTCGATTTATGCAATTTTTAGTACATTGGACTATATATAGTATATTATCATAAACATCTCTAGATGGGCAGCTCGTACACAAACTCAGCACAGAAATCCCCAGCTCATAAGTGAAGCTCGTATAAAGCGTATACAAAACATTTTTAATGCATATGTACCAGTATATAATTCACGTTCTCAATTTCAGACATCTTAAATTACGGGTATCAGAGTTGTAGAAAGTGGATTTACTAAAAAATTCCTGAAGGTAAGCCTACTACTAATAGTATCATCCTCTACTTTTTTTCTTCAGATAAGCTTAGAGCCCCTTGCAACATACTTATCTTCCCACCCATTAAAGCGGCTTCACCGTGTAATCCGAGTAGGATTATAGTAAAGAAAAAGTAATTCGACCAAAAAAAAAAAAAAAAAAAAAAAAACATTACAAAATAAAAAATAACACAAAATCCCATTGAGCATTTTGTTCGATACCACCTTTAAAAGTCTTCCAAAATTTAACGATGATTAGAATCAACGCCAAAACTTTTCACGCAACACCGCACACCTTACCACCGTTATACATTAGTGCTCGGTTTTTCTTCTTATTCTCTGCTTAAGGGCGAAAGTGAGAAGGAACGAAAAAGAATGTTGTATAAGATAAGACGAAGGAACGAAGAAAGCCCATTTCATTTAACGTTGTTGTAATCCTCATTTATAAAAGAGAAGATTTACTTAAAAGAGATCGCTTTCTCATCGCTAAGGCAACTTTCACAAAGATTGGATCTAAATTTCGTCTTACACACTTACAAAATATAATAGTAATGAGACTAAATGAAACCACACAGCCCGCAAAAGATGCTGTATTATTATTTTTATTATTATCATTATTATTAAAGAAAAGAAATCAATAAACAATGACAAAAAGTCATTGTTTCCTATTAAATGGTTTCCTATGGAATAGTTTCCTATTCTACCCTATAGAATTAAATATTATTAACAATCACATTAAAAATTCTTTTTCAGTATACTCTTTATATAGTTTACTACTGTCATATACAGATATACTGTACTAGAAATAAACCTCTGTAGTTGCTATGTAAACTACGGGGTGTCTAGAAGAAAACTCGTGTTTATATTCTTGTACAATTTTCAGTTCACTATTTCATTAGCTACAGCTTATGTTTACGCAGTTCATTGTTGTACTTTTAAATTATGATCTTTCCTTTATATTAAAGTCGAGTGCTGAACTTACTACTATAATTCCACGAGTGCTGAACTTACTACTATAATT
>JAQIWH010008478.1:0-10220 GCA_034695005.1 Cryptops parisi | reverse complement strand
ACCAATTTAAAACTAATAACGTGATGATGTGTTTGTCAATTTGTGTTTCAGAACTGTAAAATGTAAACTGTGAAAACCAAAAGAACCTAATGAATAGTTCAGCTTATCACGAACTGTAACCATTCATAGAAACGAAGAAAATAATGTATTTGTATTTCAATTTATCGCAACATTGATAGATGTAAAATGTACTGTCTAATAAAACTATATTTCACGAATACAAAAAATGATCATGTTTCAGTTTAATTTTAAAAAGTATGGTAGCCGTACTCTATCTTTCAAAGTTCTGTGGTGTTCGGTTTTTTACCAACAATTCTACCCGTTAGCCAGCGTACTATATATATATATATAAGCGACCAAAAGATACTTTTGTGTCAACTGGACTTGCGGATGGTATCAGCAAATACCCGGTACCACCAATGATTGAAGTATAAGTCAACATCATCGTGAAAAACTTCAGGAAAAACTCCAAGAAAACCACTGGTGTTTATTTATTTAATCGTAGAACTTAGGAAATTACTATTACTTTTATTGGAATTAAGTTTCTTGTAGATAGGTTTATTACAGGTTATTGGGAAGTTATATTTTTGTACGACGAAGAACAACAAAATTTAATGTCAACAAAATCAACAAAAAGTTGATTGGGGAAACTTGTACAGATATATTAAAAATTCGAATCTATATAGTATAGTACATACAGTACAGTATATATTTTGCGGGTGGAGGGAGTATTTGAGAGATTAGTAATTGAATATTGGGAACTGAATCGAACCTTATGTTTCGGAATTATTTTAGACTTTTGGAGGGTCTTTTTGATTTTTCTGATTTTTCTTTTGGTGGTAATGTATACTGTTGATATTAAGTTTTCATTACAAAGCTCGAACTGTTTCGGTTAAATTGAGAAACATATTACAGTACGGTAAATCATTTCAGGGGTACATTTTACAAAAAAAGTAATGTTTAATAACTCTTGAAACTTTGTAGCACCGTACAATATAAATCTTGCATTTTTGTTTAAAATTATACGAATATTAGTGTCTTTAATTTTAAATTCATTTGAAATTTGTTTTGCTTTGCCAAAAAAAAATTACAAACTACAGTTCTTAATTAAAGCAAAATATAAATTCAGTTTACAAAGCTTACAAAATCTCATGTAAAATGAGTTAACTACAATAAAGATATAAAAAATAGTAATAAAACCACTGTACTTTAAACAATGGGTAATACTGCGCAGCTAACTACACAATGTTCAATAGCAGTGTAGTAGATATGCCCATAGATATAGGTATATAAACTGAATTCCATCTTTTTCTTATCATCCAACGATTCACTTCCTAAGAAGACGGCATTATTTCAACGTTTGCATCCAGAATCGAGTTCATCGTTTTTCGAATAGGTTTGAAATTAGACTTATACTTTTCTTTCTTAAGGAAACTAAAACTATGCGGTATGAATTACCAAAAGTCAAAAACAGGTCCACGACCACGTTGTAAAGTCCCTAATTTAATTGTGAGACATTTGCTTTTTTACTCTAGCTCAATTCTGCAAATTTATTTGGGAGGGGGGAAGGAGCGAGGGCTTAAATGTTTTCAACATCAAAAAAAATCAACACATTAAGGCTACGTTTTTCAACTTAACAGATGTACTTAGATGTTTATTGTTGTAAACTATATTGTTGTGCTGTATCACGTGCATCTTGGCCTTACATAATGGATCCAGATAAGCGTCCTTTAAGCGTTCTTGTCATTATTTGCTGTTCAAGTTGGTTGTCGAGCTTTCGTTGTACCAATAGCTTCAATATTCCATTTTGCTGGTCAATTGTTTTAATTTCATGTTACTTTTTTTTTACACCCGTCCATATTCTGAAAGGTTTTAGAACGGAGGAAGTATACTACTTTTCAATAAATCTAACTTCACTGTCAAGTCATTTTTAAACAGTTAAACAGGACGTGAAAACAAATATTAACGATGTATGGACACGTTTGAGACACCCTGTATACCAACTAGCAGCTGTAAAACAGCTTCGAGGATAAAATTCTCATCATTAATTTGCACATGTCTAATTGATGCCACGTCAAGTCTAGGTGTCTGAAACACCATCTGGTTATTTAAATCACCAAATTACACATAAATATAAAGGTTGGCATCGTTTCGAGTAAGACTTCATTTTTTCAAGTAGATGCTAATTAATTAAGAACGCTTTGATCTGTGGCTCAAGATTTCGTGAGTAAAAATTCAACACTAAAAAACTTTAGAGTAAAATACCATCAAAATATAAGTTAATTTTTATAGATTTTGAAACTAAAAAAAACCCAAATGACCCAAATTAATCATCAGTTTTTTTCATTATCAAATATGAATTACATAAACTGTCACTAAATGTTGTTACTAGAATTTTATTCGTTTCATGTTGTATTCGTTTTTAATTCTTAAAAAAAAATTCGTATGGAATTTATTTAACATGATATTTTTTCATTAAATTGAGAGTACATCAAAACCCCTCTTATCCAGCTCCATTAAGACCGGATGGTTTTTGAATAACAGATTTTTCCGGTTATTTACTCTTTAAATTACCATAGCACATTACAAAACTTATTGAAACTATACAGTTTTTAGATCAGTATTATCAGCAATAGGACTGTGATATGAATACTGTATTGTGTAAATGAAAAATACTGTATGAGGTATAGACTGTTTATGTCTTTCACCCTTCTGAAGGGCGATAACATTTATCCGTATACATATTCATCAAAACCATTCGGGTGCTGATTGCTTGAGAGTTCGCTTGAGAGAGGGATATATGGACAATAATTATTTTTCTATCACGATTATAAATTATTAGTTAAATCATAATTAAGTTATAAAAAAGTAAGTAATTAAAAAAAAGTTCATTGTTTTACTACGTAGATATTCGCACGTAAAAAAGAACAACCAACACAAAACTAAAATGCAAGTCCACGAAACTATTATCGTTTGTGTGTTTTTATTCGTCATCGTCAGCGTTGATGCCAAAGTAATTAAATAACCAACATTATTCGATACCTTAAAAATCAACTATAATATACTACATACACGGTGAGGCAAAAGTCTGATCACAGCTAATTAGCACAAAAACCGAATTATTGAAAATTGAATTATTGTAATGTATACCGGCCATGGGCTATCCAATGACGTTACCGGAAGTGACTTTGAAAATCATTTACAAGGTCATCCAATCATCAACTTTATTAATATTCATCTCACACGCCATATGTGATTTAGAGAGATGAAGGTATTCACGAAATAATGTCAACGCATCAAACAGATCGAAAATCGACCGGTAAAAACGGAGTCGAAAGAATAACAGTGTCACGGGAAAGCAATCTCAGGGGCAGCTGCAACAGCGTGGGATCGCCCATGGACGATATACGTGACAATAGTTCCATCAGAATTTTCATATCACTAATGGTTTTCGCAATATTTAACTGTGACCAGACTTTTGCCTCACCGTATATATCCAACATATATAAATAAATAAATATATTCAATTGCAGAATAAGTGCTATGACGAGGATGAAATGCACAAAGATCAAGTGGTAACTATCATACGTTTAATTTGTGACTATATCTACATATACCTCGACCCCCCTCCTTCCCCGTACGGTATATCTACTAATATATTCTTAAATTCATTCTGTCTTTCACAGATAGCTGAAGCAGTCCTGAGTTGCCAAAATGTACGCAAAACAGTTTAATTTTTTTTCAATATACATAGTGTCGCACTGTTATCGTTTTGTGCAAATATAATTAACATTCGTCATACATTGTATTCAGAATAATATACATGTTCTACCAACAAAGCGAACATTTATTAACACTGTATTCTTTCTTTATGTGACAGGAGCCAAAGCCTTTGTTTTGCCAGTCAGAGAAATTGGGCGTGGTAATGTCCATATTATAAAAAAATATATTAAGTTATGTGAATTAATATGAACTTATTTAATATATACATGTTTCAGCTCGAAAACGACAAAATGAATGTCGATAAGGCGACAACAGTAATAGGAAAATACCTTTTACCCGGTGTAAGAATTTCAAAGCGAATGCCTTAACTATTAATTGAAATATTATTTTATTTTAATATGTTATAATGGGGACGTTCTCTTATATTCAACAGCAATTAGATCCTTTTGTAAAAGCCACAGAAACCTGCAATCAGAAAACTTCGGTAAAAGAAAATACATTTTACTTTCAGTACACTGCCAATATACCTGTAAAATATTGATAATTTCACTCATGTAAAATGGTTTTTATTATTATTTTTTCAGGTTATGGATGTTATCGATTGCATTGAGGAATACGATAGGGTCAAATGTTTTTTTTTTCTATAAGCAAAATGTTATTGTATTGAACTTTTAGTACCTTTAACCAAGTAAAGATTAATAAAATAATGATGTATTTGTTAATTTGTGTTTCAGGCTTGTGGCGAATGAACTGTGAAAACAACAAGCAACTTAATCGTAGTTCAGCTTAATGTTAATTCGTAAAAACAAAAAATAAATAAATGAATTTCCTCCGAAATTTTTATTAATAGTTTTAGAATGTATTTGCTTAATGAAACTCCATTGATAAAATAAAAATATTTTACTTTTATTTTAAGAAGTATCGTATGATGTAATAAGGGGAGAGGCATGTACAAAGCCTTTTCTGGAAGAAAAAACTAGAAAAGAATTTGTGCAAGGTTCTGCCCCAAGGTGATATTGTGCTGTTGAAATATACAAGTCAGTAACAACATAGGTATGCCCATAAAAATATTTAATACACTGCCTTAAGTATTTTGAATAAACTGAATTTCAACATTTCTTTATCATTAATTCAACTAATTATCATTGATTCAACTAATAACTTCGTTGAAAAAGGGCACTCTTGACCCTGGTGCAGACCGATTTTAGCAAAGCTTATGACACAGTTGATCGTAATTCTATCATCTTAACATGTCTTGAAATTTCAACAAGCACTTTAAATCTCTACTTCAATCACAGGAAATTTCAAATATCTTGATATCCTGAATCTATTTTCATTTCTACAAAAAACATAAATGTTCAGCTAATAGTTCTCTTGTTGTCACCTTCATAATATCAATTTACATGCAGATTGCAGAGCTATACATAAAAATGATATTGATGATAATTTTTGCTTTACACCTATCCGATGAAATGTTCTTTTGCACACGAACACTTCTACAGTTGAGGTTTTGAATTTACTCCGACATCTTGTGTAAACAACACTATTTTGGCTTTTAAATAAATTGGACTTTTGTTGTTTAAATCATAAACTCAAAGCATTTCAGCTCCTTAAAAGTAGTATCGAAAAACCTCAAACTTTTTCGGTTAAATTAAGAAACATATTACAATACAAGCATTTTAGAGATTAATCTTTGGTAAAAAATAGGTCATGATTAATAACTGTTGAAAATTTGTAGTAAAATATAAATCCTGTGCATTTTGTTTAACACTATACGAATAATAATGGCAATTTTCTTATTCGAATAGGTAGTGAGTCCTATCTATCAAAAAGTACCGTATTTGTATTCCATTTATTCAAAAAGTATTGTAGTTTCAGGTTATGGATGTAGTCAATTGAAACGATGAACACGATAAGGTAAACTGTTATTTTTTTATAAGTCCAATATTATACAAGGGGTTCCAAAAAGTATAAACACTTCAGATGATTGTGAATAAGCATATTTATTAAAATGCATTTATATTTTATAATTCAAACTCAAGAAGGGAATCTTTTGGAGTGATTATCGAACGTTTTTGAATTGACAGCAATTCTAATTCAGGCACTGCCGATAACACTGATTAGTGAAATAGAAAACATGACTAATTTGGTATTTGGTGCAATCTCTTTCAATGGCCAAATTGCCTCTGCACTCTTCTCGCACTTCCAATTGCTCACTTTAGGGTAAATTTGATTTCCTTTAGATTAATATTGCAAAAGTCAATCTGTACGCTCTCGCAGGTACGGAATTTTACTTATGCTATACAATTATATAATTGAGCTGGGAATTGAACGTATACTGTCATTACGGGTGTTTATGAGAATATACTGTATAGTCCAATGTTACAAAAACCATATACAATCAAATCTAAAACTACAGAAATCAAAAAAAAAATATTTTTAAAAATCGTTTTTAGTTCACTTGTTTATGATCTTGGACTCAAATCAAAGAATTTCAGCCCCTCAAAAATGGTAATCATGTAATAGTTGATCTTATAAATTTAAAGTAAAAAATGGTCTCTATATTTCGATTTTTACATCAGTATAATATATTCTCCGTGTACATACATCGTTGATGTGTTACAAATCTCAAACCCTTTTGGTTAAATTACATACATATTACAGTACATGTATGTAAAGGGTTAAATTTTCCCAAAAAATAAAGGTAACGATTAATAACTTGAAAAGTTGTAGTAAAATATAAATCCTGTACATTTGTTTAATACTATATGAATAATAATGCCTTTAATTTGAAATGCATTTGAAACTTGCTTTTAATTCGCCACATACTGTATATAGTAACTTCTAGAAAACCTAGTATTTAATTTTCTCTATTTATAAAATAATTTTCAATTCGATTTAATGATAAATTATGAATTCTATATCCGCTATTTTTGTCATTTAAAAACTGCAGTGCTTGACCAAAAGAAAATATGCATTCAGTTCACATAACTCACAAAACCAGTATGAAACACGTGTAAGTAGAATAAAGATATTAAAATAGATAATAAAACCATTTTGCTTTGAACAATAAGTAATATACTCCGCAGTTAGCTAAACAAATTCCGGTATCAATATAGGTTATGACCATAGATATAAATATAAGAACTGAATCCCATCATTTTCTCATCATTGATCAAAACCGAAAATATTATTTCATCTTCTGCACCCAGAGGCAAGTTCGTGGTTTTTCGAATAGGTTTGAAACTAGATATATTTTTCCTTGTCGTTTCTTTCCCAAAAAATCTACAACGACACGTTTCATTGAATTATAATAAGTAAAATACAGAGCGTCAACGACCACGTCGTATTGCTCTAAGATGATAGTATAATCACAAAGTAAAAAATAAAGGTGTAACTTATGTATGCACAAATTTCAATCATATAATACAAGTATATCAAAATTTAAATAAAATAAAATCAACACTTAAAATCATCACATTTATACATTATCTATAACATTATAATTCATCTACGTTAGTCGAAGAAAGTAACTTTTTCTGATAAAACTTTTTGTACTATGTAGTTAAGTGTAAATAAACCAATCAGCACAAAACAGAAATGGAATTCTACGGAACTATTATCTTCTGTGTGTTTTCACTCGTCATCGTCAGTGTTGATGCCCAAGTAATTAAATATCAAAAATTATTCGATACGTTAAAAATCAATCATAGTATACTGTACAAGTGTACATATCCAATGTATAATATAAAAAAAACTAAAGTATATTCAATTACAGAAAAAGTGCCACAAGGAAGAAGATGATCCCTTGGTAACTATCTTACGTTAAATTTATGACTATCTCTAGTTACACACACATATATTAGGTATAAATATAAATAAATTGTAAAATTCATTTTATGTTTCAGCTAACTGCAGCAGTCGCGAAATGCCAAAAAGTAGGTACGCAACACAGATTTTGTCAATACACAGGAGGTTCCAGTGTTTTAGATTTTGATATAATTTAAATTTGTCATATACTGTATTTACAATAACATTATATATTTTATTTTATACAAATAATACTTATTTTTAACATTGTATTCTTTCTTTGGTCGACAGGACAAAAACCCTTTGTCTTGTATGGCAAAGGAAACTGGTTTGGTAATGTTCATACAAAAAAATTACATTATGTGAATGAATACAAATTTAATTATTTAAATATACTGTATATATCTTTTAGATCGAAAACGGCAAAATACATATCGAAAAATCGACAAAACTCATGAAAAAATACATTTTACCTCATGTATGAATTTCAATGCAATACTTTAACTATTAATTGAAGGCTTGTGCCCGGAATAACGTTGCATGTCACAACTCATAGTTTGGAGTAAAATCCCCCAAAAAAGTGTTTACATTTAAGCAACACAAGTTCCCGTATGTCGTATGTTAGAGTGACTAATCTTTATAATAATAATGACTCAGATGTGTCCGTATATTTAAGTGTGTAGGTATGTATGTGTGATAGACTCTTTAGTCCCGCCCATTGCGCAGAATAGTATAATTTCAAAGTTTTGGACAAAATCATGTAGATCTCAGTGCGAATTTACCTCAAGTCAACTGTTATTGGTGGTTAATAAAATATAAACAAGTCATAGTTGTAGCATCCTGTCACTAGATAGAGTTAGTTAGTAGTTAACATAAAAAAATCTAAAGTTTGTATTACTAACTGCTATCTTATGCCCTCGTGCTTGAGCACGAGTCAACGTCTAGTACAGTATAAATACTGTATGTTTCAGTTAAAAATAATTTTGTTGTTACAAATGAAAGATATATGCTCGTAGTTAATATATATGCTAGTAATTCCACCTGGTGGCAAAAAAACGTTTCATGCAACGTTTTTTCACAACACCGTCACACAGAACAAAACCTCCACAAGATATTTAGTGTTATTTTATACCTGGTGATTGCTGCAGTAGCTAGGCCTATTCATGAAGAATATTTTCTCATATTAATCTCAAGATTTGATTTTTAGCGCCTGCAACGTTTTTCTGGGCACGTCTTCAATTCAAAGATTGTTTTATTTTAATAGATCGTAATTGATATATTTTCTACTTTGTAACAGAAACTAAAAGATTTTGTAAAAGCCATGAAAACCTGCAATCAGAAAACTATTGTAAAAACAAACAAACAACATTTTACTACCAATTTACTTGTGAACTATTGTTCAAGTAACATGGTTTTCATTCAACATTTTTTCAGCTTATGGATATTCTCCGTTGCATGAAGGAACACGATATGGTAAAATGTTATTTTTTTTTATAAATGAAATGTTATAGTGTGTCTTAATATAATTTCCAATAAATTTAACCAACTAAAAACTAATAACGTAATGATGTATTTGTCTATCTGTGTTCCAGACTTGTGAAGACTAAACTGGTGAAAACAACAAGCTCATCGATCCTAGTTTCAGCTTATTGTGAACTATGAAATTGCAAAACATCACTGATTTGGTATTTGGGCGCATTTTCTTTCAACGTCCTAACTGCCTCTGCACTTTTCTCGCACTTCTAGTTGCCCACTTTAGAATAAATTTAATTTCCTTTGATTAGTAATGTAAAAGTCGATCTGTAAGCTCTTGTTGCCTTAAGGTACGGTATTCTATTTTATATCAGTAGCATTCATGCAACAATGGTAATGCAATTACGCACATGTGCAATTTTAAAGAGGAAATTTTGAATTTCCTCCAACACCGCGTAAACTACACTTTTTTTGTACGCATTATGTTAGCTTCATTTGTGAGTGACTTTGTGAGTTTATAAATGATTGAGTGATCTGGGAAGTGAACGTAAACTGTCACCTACAAGAGTTTATGAGAATATACTGTTTAGTCCAATAAAACAAAATCGCATAAAATAGGATCGAAATTTGCAGAAATCGATAATGAAGTGTATTTTTAAAATGCATTTGTAAATCACTTGTTTATGATCTTGAACTCAAATTAAAGCATTTCAGCCATTCAAAAGTAGTATCAATGTAATAGCCAATCTCATACATTTAACCTGAAAATATGGTCGTTTTATAGGAAGAGGTAAACGTATGGTCACAGAGAAAACCATAAGTAATTTGAAAATTCTAATTGAACTATTGTGATGTAGGCCTATATCTGACATGGGTTATTCAATGACGTTACCGAAAATGACCTTCGATGTCATTTACAAGGTTATTCAATTATTAATTTCTTTAATATGCATCCCACACCTGATAGGTGAATAAAGATGAAGATATTCACGAAATAATGCCAAAACATCAAACAAATTGAAAATCGACCGGTAAAAACGGAAGTGTTAAGTAACATTTTTGTCAAAAATAATTTACAAGTAGAAGCATGTGTGCATATGTTAAGATGACCAGTGTTGAAACATTGTACAGTATGTATATGTATATATATATATATATATATATATATATCTATATATTTTTTATAATGAGTATATTTATTTAAATCATTGACT
>JAQIWH010008477.1:0-10220 GCA_034695005.1 Cryptops parisi | reverse complement strand
TATATATATATATATATATATATATATATTTTATAATATGAACACAATTTAAAATTATTAACTATATTTTTAACCTTATTATAACATTACAAAAGGATCAACGCACATAGTTGATTTTTGTTTTTGGCATTTCCCACAAGTTTGGTATTTCACACAACTTTGGTATTTTTACCCAACTTTTGTATTTTCACAGTCATTCACAAGATGAATACAAAAAAACTCGTTGAAAAACGCATAATAAACATGATTTAAAAAAGAAAAACTAACCAATCCCACGCACTTTGAAAATCTGAAAAACCTGTCTCGCAACTAAAAGAGCCATTGCATCACTGTCACTTTCTTTCACACTTTTCCTCAAAAAAAAAATATATATATAATAATAATAACAATAATAACCTACCAAAAAGATGGAGTGAAATGAAGAGAAGAAAACTAAAAAAGATGATACCCCTTTCACATCTCTAGAAACTCATCTTCATCACACATTCATTGCAACTTGTCCTATATTTAAAGCGACAAGAAAACGTCCTTTCTTTTTCTTTCTAAAGGCACTTCTTCGCCATTGCTCAAAAGTCAAAGTCGCTTAAGGGGCCTCGGATGATTTTTCGTCGGTCTTTTTCTTAAGGGGTTTTGAGGAGAGAAAGGGGGTCCTTTATCAAAAAAAAACTCTCGAATGATAAACCTCAGCCATCTGCGCAACGCCACGGTTATTGAGGAAAACAGACATCTTGTGGCAGAGGAAGGAAACTTTCCATCATACCACTATGACGCTTGTATTAGAGGTAAATGGCAACGAGAGGGTATGAGGTTTGAGGGGGTTGAGAAGGAGGGGGGGTTGTCGCTACCGGAAGGAAGGCTCATATTGTGTTCAATCCTTGGCCGAGTCGGCAAACTTCCTCTTCCCCCTTTAAAACGTATAGCAATTTATCCACCCACACTTTACAGCCCTATATTTTTTCTTCTTCAGACTTTTAACGCTTATTTCTAGAAACAAACAAAAAATCAAGGTCTTTTTAAGTTTTAAAAATTTTACACAATTTTAAATTTTTATTATATACAAATGACCGATTTTTTTACTCTTCATATTAGTTTCACTTGTGAATAAGTGAGCTGGAAGCTGAACGTATTCTACAGTCGTTTATGAGAATATACTGTATAGTTCAATGTACCAAAAAACGGCATAAAACGAGAACCGCACAAGTCCTTCGCATAAATCAGAAACCACATATGTCCAATGTAAATAAAATCGAATATATATAAATAAGTAAATCGAAAATTGCAGAAATCAAAAAATGAAATTATTCAAAACAACGCTTAAATTGAATTATCGAAATGCTCAAAAATTGGATAAATTTTAATTAGCATAAATCAAAACATGCAAAAATTAGAAATTGGATTTTTCCCGCATTATGTATGCAAAGTTTTTCTGCATATGTATATCATGTACAAAAAGTACATTTTTTGTGAAATATAATCAATATTTTAAGGTGTTTGAATATAATTAAGCAAATTTTAAAGTTCCTAAGAATTTTGAGTTTTAAAATCTAGAAAACGATTTATATTTCGGCGCCAAATTTGAATTTAAATTTTCAACTGAAATTCATTATTTTATTACATGTTTAATTTCAAGGTGTCCAAACGTCCCAATTTTTCCGGAACAGTCCTGAATTTCGGCTCACATTATTCATTTTGGGGACATCAACTTGTCCCGAATTCGCCCAAGTTATTCTTGTTTGACGCCATTTTTGTCATTTTTTGTAACAAATGAGATTGTTTTTCAGAACAACAACAACGTCGCCAAAAATTTATATTTTAACTTGTACGGATAATATCGATACTAGAGTAAAAATCGATAGTTTCAATTTCACTTTTTTTCCATCCTCAGACCGTTAACTGTCCCGGATCAAAAGTGAAATAATTACCTATTGATTTTTGTATCAAACACGTAACATACTTAATTCTATTGTAACTAATCAACAACAGCGTATTAAACAATTAACCATGAATTTAACTAGTAAAGTTTTTTCAGTAAAAACAGTGATTACGGATAATCCCTAATTTTTCAGTTTAACCATAACGTTTGCAACATACCATTCATTATACGAGTGTATATCACCATCACATGGAGGGAAAAAATTTTAAATTAAGTATAGTTGACTACTAATAAGTAAAGTGTAGTATTGTATACTTTTGTATAATTATTTATTATTAAAACTACAATATATATTTTTTATAGATATGTACTGTATAGTTCAATTTGCACGTGACATTTTACTTTTGCAATGTGAGATCGGTCAATGTGTGAAATATCTAAAAATTTTAATATTCAAAGGTATAAATATATATAAACTTCATAAAACTATAACTAATTTCACACACATGACAAACACTTAAATTATTTTACACTTTGACGTATTTCATACTTTAACGTGTAAGAAAAATTAACTCAAATGCTGATTTTACTTGACACAATCTTCTTTCACAATCGAATTTTTTATTACATTATATACAAATATTATAGCTAAAGATTTTTATCATCAAAGTAGCCATTTTGATTTCTTTTTTTTTTCGTACTATTGAGGTTCCTCGACGAAAACGAGGGCTCGAAAAACGTCATGTTTGACACACAATAGGAAACATAATCTATGATGCATTTCAAGCGCGATATCATCCAAAAAAGTGAAAAATAAAAATATAAACCACTCTCAACTTAAACACGCGACGAGCTTTTCCTTCAATAATTCGTCGATTTTTACTTCTCTCCTTTAAACTATTTCTCTCTCTCTCTCACTCACTCATTTTGTTGCGTGATACGAAAAGGAGGGAGTTAAGGCGGGGAGGGGGGGGGTAAGTCTGTGTCGATTGCCTTTTCCAAAATGTGATGGATTGTTATAGCGGACCAACTTTTTAACCAGACGCCACAAAACGCAATCATTACCCAGGTTGACAAGACGCGAACAGATCACGTGACCGATATGGCGCTTTTTCACTCCACAAACAACACTAACAATAACAACAACAAACGATGTCTGACAACAACGAAACACGTATCGACTACAGTGACACTATTATAGCGCCTATAGTGACGCTATGAATCAACTACGAGTATTATGCACTGGCTTTAAATCCGTCAAAATTGACGGGATTCTTTCAAATAAATAGATACGAACGAATCATGACACAATTTTTACGACAATTAGTTCTTATTAGACAAATAGTTCAAATTATTTTTTCCCGACAAATAGTGGGCTAAATATCGGCTAGATCGGAATTTAATATCAAAATTTATAATTTCGAGATGGTTTAATCAGTTAAGTTTAATTAGGTTAATCCTCATAAGCAAAAAATTTTCTATTGTTTGATGACCCAGAAACGAAGCTGGAAGCTTTGAATAGTATGGGAGCTGTCAAACTGATTTGAACAGGAACCAAACAGTCAGTGAGTGAGACACTCCAACAGGGTTTTATTATTTAGGGAATTATTTCAATATACAGATATTTTAAATATTTAATATAATACAATTATATATAAAACAAATTATTTTAATATAAAAAATATAAATAAAAAGATATATAAAAAATATATATAAAAACCCAAACTAACTTAAAACCAAGAATTACTTAGCGTTTTGTATGTTGGCACTTTCAGCACGTCTCATTGCAAGTCGTAATATTTTTTTAAAAATGAAAAATAAAAATGGAAAATTCCAAGTTGAGTGTATGAAGAATGAAAATAAAAATCGAGGGAAAAAAAATGCAAAAATTATTTAAACAAATAAAGAAAACGAGGGAGAGAAGGTGTTCTAATGCGAAGTAATCCATCGCAAGGAGAGTCATCATCAGAGTCTTTCTCTTTTCGTCGTATGATTAGTTCACGGCACAGAGTTTCCGTAGTAATTATAATCTAATTATGCATGGCGACCAAAAGCGCAGGGTAATTATTTTCCTAGGAATGAAGTACAAACTTTTCGGGAGAGAAAATTTTACTGCTCGGGTTTTGCTTAATGCCCATTCGACCGAAAACGTGCGACGAGGAATGAAAATGCGGTGTACTCTCACTTTCTCATCTTAATATATACACAAACATTATAAAAAGTAACTCAAAAAAATAATAAGTAGTGTGTAAATGTCATGAAGTTGATTAAAAACGTTCTCAAAATACTCTTGCAAAAGGTGGAAGAATGTAAACACTGGAAATAACAAGACAATGTTTAGCTTACCTGCATGGCACTGTAGTATGACGTAAAGATTGCAGTACACAGTTGATGTATTTAGATCTGTAATATAAGAATACATAAATAAGTGTATGTATTTGTGGAATAAATAAATTGCGATATACTAGTAAATAACCCGTCAAAAACTAACAAAAAAGTTTTTTATTTCTATTACGAAATTCATTGTGTTATCTCATGTTGCTTCGCAACATTCGTTGCATTTATCGCTAAAAGAGCTTAAAGCGTACAAAGTAAACGCGGTCTTTTGCGAAGCAACATGAGATAATTCATGAATTTTGTAATGAATTATCTGACGGGTTATTTAAGTTTGAAGCAAAGCCTAAATTGAGGCCTTATCAGAGAAAACATCGTTAACTATCCTAAACTAACATTAACTAACTTAAACAGTTGTATACAAAATGTTATTTCATACTTTGCCCAAAAAAAGCTAGGCATTCAATACGTTGCCGATAACTTATAAAAACATTTTAAGACAAAAGTTATATTAAACTTATTATTAAATCAACACTTAAGCTATAAAATGAATTATTGCATTATCATATATAGAGTGTTCCTAAAGTCAAATTTGGAGATATAAGGCTCATTTCAAATGAAATTTCCAACGAAATTATTATAAGCCTATACTTTATACTTTATTACTGTACATCGTCCGATTTGTTATTAATAATTTTATTACATTTGAACCGAACCACAGATATTTGACCAACATTGAACCAAAAGTGAACCCCTGAAATAAAAAATCGAACAAAACTGAACCCCTGAAATGCGAATGCTGAATTTGCACAGGAAAAAGTGATAATCACCTCGGTTAAGGTGATCATCAATTAATTACCATCTGGTTAGTACACGTCTTAGAGATACGTAGAAGTTATACGTGATTAATTTCTTCGCGCAAGTCACTTAATTAGTCAATAATGTTCAAGTTACCACGCGTCTCAATTAACCCAAATCCTTCACTGTGATAATTCTAGTCTACAATTTTATTTTAATCGGTGTTTCGTGGTTGAGTGAAATTATAAATAATGTTATCACGAAAACCTGTCGATTTACGGAAATTAATCATTCACATCAATTTCAAGAATGCACTAATCTTATTACATGACAAATAATTTTACGTGGATGCAGCTTCGTGGGGAGAATGAAATATAATTATAGGTTTTCAACGAAACATCAGTTTGACCAAGTCTTATAAATACCGAGACCAAACTTTCCAAAAAATCATTCCAAGCCTAACCAGCCACATTTTCAACATCTTATCTCAACTCCGAAACACTACAACAAAACATGCAGATGAAGTTCATCCAAGTGGCTATGTGGTGTGTCTTCTTTATGCTTTTGTGTAGCATGGTAGCTGTCCAAGTCCAGGGTAAGCCAAATTTACGTTTAGACCAAAATTGTAGGCTAAAAGCCAGTTCTTAGTTTACTTTTGTTTTATATATAAACATATAGTTAAAAAAACAACAACTGAGTTTTTGATAACGTCTTTTACAACCTCGTAATTACTGAAACAAACACGTGGAAATATATTTTTGGATGCACTGAACTTTCCTTGTACTGAGGTGCTTTGTTTGACTTTGCGGTATCGTATCAGTTGATACGATGTCAATGTACTGGCATCTTGAAGTGCGACAATGATACGAAACAAAGTCACATCTTTTGTGCGTATCAAATTTACTGCCCTATGGGAGTCGAAGTGCAAGCTTTCCCACAATTCTAGTCATGTAAAACTTTCACTTTTGTATCGTTTTTTGATATCATCATATCAAAAGTGGGCGGAGTTGATACGACATTACAGGTCGAACAAAGCACCTCTGATCAACGTTAAGTCAGCTTATAATTGATTATTTAAAAACATTTTTCGTTGGACAAAGTTTGTTAACTTCCGCGTAGGCTAGTGGTGTTTTTTTCTAACGTAACCTGTAGGTATAGGTACCAGTTTAGGTTAGAAAAAACAATACTCACATAGAAACGACGTACTCCTATACTGCACCAATGGTAGTGGCTGCAGGTTAATTAATAAGTACCCAGGAGTATTTATTCATGAAATATGAAGCGTTTTATTATAATCGTAAAACCATTATTTTAGATACCGTTTCTTTAGTTTCACAGGATGTTGTGTGACATTGGCCAAACAAAAATTGAACAATGTTACGTTATCTATACGTGATTAGTGTTTCTGAATCACATTGTAAACTGTATAATTAGCAAGAAGACATGTAGAATTATCCTAAAATAAACTGCTCAACTCAAACACTTGAATCCTTGTCAATGATCCACACTTCTGACAGTAGTAGTGTTATAGACTATATGTTGTAGATTATATTGTTATAGATGGTGTGTTAAAAGTCTACAACTTGTAGACAATAATTCGTGACAATACTAACGTTTTTTTTTTATTGTTTATGAATATTATTAACCTCTTTAGACGTGTAATTTTTTACACTTAGCCATTGGATTAACCATTTGAGTTGCTAAAAATAGTCTTTGTCAACAGTTACGTGAAGCTATGCCAACTGATTATTTTTCGAGTGTTTACCGTTATTTCTTCAGTTATCAGCTGAATATTTACGCAATAAAGGTTGGACTCGTTTACAAGAAAAATGTTAAAAATTAAATATTATTTGACATAACCTTAATAGTGCGTTGAAATGAACACACAAGTGTCTTAATTAAATTATTTTATCACATGGTATGCGTTAATTAAGATTTAACTAGTGAGTACCATCAGGAGCAAGTTTTTCATCTTACCGTAAAGAAAAGTAGTATATATTTAAATATTTAATCTAATCGTTGAACCAATTTTTTGGATTACCCTGTAACTTTATGCTTATACTGTAGATAGTACTACATCGCGAATGTGAAATACATTATGAGAATGGTGTCAAAAAGACTACTAAAATGGCTCTTTCTCAATGAAAACATTTAACTTAGATATTTGAATTGTTAAAAACACTCTTCGTCGATAGTGACAAGGTGATATAAATAAACCTTGGTCATATTTGTACCTATTACTATTTGTTCCTACATATGTTCAAAAATATGTAGCCATTATAAGAACCAGCTTTTTAGATATATAATTTTTACATAGAATTATTTGTTCATACAAAAGACCTGTTAGCTATCAAAGATTTATGATTCGTTTTGTCCCTATGGAATGTAATATTTTTAAATAAAATTAAAAATAAAGTATTTCAAGTGTTTACCGCTAATGTTCAGTTATTAGGATGAATACAAACCGAAGAACTCGTTCGACGTTTTATCAAAGTGTCAACTTCAAAAACCGATAAATTGTTCATCAATGATAATCGTTCATCAATCGTTCATCAATCGTTGATAATGTTGTAGGTGTGTTAAAACCAATACAAAAAAATAATTTACTCTTAGATTTAGTTTACTGTAAGAAATGTTGCCTATTATTTTGCAAATTTAACCTTTCAGTGCATTGTTTTGCTATTTGGCAACACAAACGAAAATTTAATTCTAACAAGTACATTGAAAATCCTTTTTAAGCATACTCTTTATAAACTGGCTACATAACGTTTGCCATAATGGTTTGTAATTAACCCAGCATATAAGCAGTGATACTCGATACTCTAGTCTAAATGCATATACACCCCAGTCATGGATTCGAGTAATTTTATTTTTATACGTAGAAAATCACAACTCACTCACTCGAAAGTGAAGCTGATATAAAGAGTATAATAATAAATTACTAAGACAAAATGTTTAGCCAACAGTGTTTTACAAATTGATACATATTTATTACAATGATTACATATTTATTTATGATTCCCTTTCTGATGAGGTTCGTAATAGAAGCTTATATGGTGGAAGTATCGACCAACAGATGGCGACGCATGGCAGTTCTCCACCTCGACGAAACCGAAACCACAAAAAAAGTAAACACACTAGAAAAGAAGCAGACGACACTGATGTGGAGAACAGCGAACCCAAGGTATTATCGGACAGTGAACAAGTGTACCGAGTACCCAAGGGACCTATTCAGGGAATAGATCATAAAGCTGTCTCCAGGGTCATTTATAACACTAATCAACCAAAAGAAACATATTCACAAAAGTTACAAAAGGCGCGGAAGGACCCTCCAATTATTTTTGATGAGGGGGGACCAACTTCTGGACCAAAGCAAACAAATAAAAAACGAGGCAAGAGTCAAGTTCTCCGGCCAAAATGGGGAACAAGTCAGCAACAGACAATTAGCCTCGCAAAGTCCAAAAGGACTGCAAGATTCTGCGTTGGAAACTTACAGGAAGAAAAAACTTCTAGCCAACTAGCTAAAGTGCTCATGGATCATGGCTTCAAGGTTGTTCAGTGCGCGAAATGGACAACGGCCAGAAACACAGTTTCAAAACATTTCTTCGTAAGAGTCGAATATCAAGAAGACTTAAAAATGGATGAACCATCAACTTGGCCCGATTGTATTTCATATAAAAAATTTATCGGCCCAAATCCTCCCCTCCTTTTGGAGAGGATCGACGATAACCGTTCAACCAACGATAATACGACCCAGAACGCATCAGAGGAGCAGTCATGACTGTCTCCGAGAACTATAGTGACACCACCTTCCAAACCAATGACAAATTTTTTGCGTGCAGTTTTACCTGTGTTGCCTCAAAGGGGTGCTAATCAGTGCAGCGTTGATCGGCATCCCTTTATTGACTCGCAAAAGACGCAAAACATTAAGATATTATACATGAATGCTCGGTCTATGACCAATAAGCTTGATGAAATCGGGGTTTTGATTGAAGCAGTTAAACCCAGTGTAGCTGCTATTACAGAAACTTGGTTGTCGGACCATATATTAGATGAAAACTTGTGTATTCAAGGTTATAATATGTCGAGAGTGGATCGCCATACTCGCGCTGGTGGCGTCCTTCTGTATATTGCTGAACAATACACTTATAAAATTAACTCCACTTACTCCCAGGGGGGCATGGAGATCCTAAGTGTGACCCTCTCTGGTATGACCTACACACCCTTGGTTCTGACAGTGCTTTACCGACCTAACTATGTTCTCCTTCAATATCTTTGTTCTTGGTTGGTGGAACACCTTAACGTGGAAAAGTTAAACGTAGTAGTCGGTGATTTCAACCTTCCCTTCAATCTATTCACTCAGGATACCACTAATATTACTTCTATTTTCCAAGGATTAAAATGCACTCCTAGAATTTCAACCCCCACCAGGGTCCAGGGAGAATCTGCCAACATCTTGGATCAATTTTTCATTAGTGAGAGTATCAGCACCAGCAGTCCTCTTTTCAGTGTCCTGGCTGGTGCTGATCATTCCATCATTGAAGTTTCACTCGTGGTCCCCAAGAGTATCCCTGATGTGTTCTTGGGTTCTTCGGGTGGAATCCGCAAGGTTTTCGACTTGACGGCCGTAGACTGGGAAAAAGTGAAGCTCTTGCATTCAAATGAACTCATGGATTTAGTACGGGCGGAAACTAACCCAAATAACATTTTGCACACCATAGAGCTGTTCACTAACCTTATTCTTATCAAAAACGGTTTGCGTAACAGGGAATTAAGGAACAACTCCACGGGTCATGGTAAGAGATGGTGGAGTCGGGACTTACAAGCATTTTTTGATGAAAATAATCGTTCTTATTCTGACTGGAGGAATGACCCCACTCAAGTCAATAGGGAAGCCCATGAACTGTCCAAAAAGAAGTTTAAAAACGCGGTAAGACGAGCCAAGAGGAAAGCGGTGACAAATGTTCCATCCGCAACGGCCCTGTGGAGGTTGGTTAAAACCACGGCTGTTAAAGCGTCCAAACACTTGCCACAGACTCTGTGGGATGAGTTTTTACGGTGGTGTGATAACCCAAACAGTCTACGTACCTCTCCCCCAACATTAGACTGTCACAGTTTTTACTTTCAAAGCACCACCCTCAAAATTACAGAAAGACAGATTGATCTGGCTTTAAAAACCATGCCCACTAGGAGTTCTTATCCGGAAGACGTTTTT
>JAQIWH010008476.1:0-10221 GCA_034695005.1 Cryptops parisi | reverse complement strand
AGACCATTTTGATATAAAAACAATCAAAATATTTTTAAAAAGTCTCATGGTTGAATTATGGCCTTTAATGGGTTAATCGCTATTATAATCGGGTTTTGAATAATGAAATCAGGTTTTAAACGAATTCGGATTTTGACTTAACATGGCCTATATGTTACACTGACAATGTATACAATCCAAACATTGTATGTTATGCCAAGTTTAGACAATGTATGAAATTAGTATTGGAATAAATCGTTTCAACAAAAATCCAGATTTTTTCAAATTTAAGCCTAAATTTGGACGTTAATATTTTTTTTTAGACAAAATTTAAGTCCAAATATAACTTACCTAGACTAACCATAAGTAACCTAGCATTTTTATTTCTTTATATTAGTTCACTTTTGAGTTTGTGAGTCCATGAGTGAGCTGGTAATGAACGTATATTGCGTTTATGATAATATACTGCATAGTCTAATAATGTACTAAAATACGCATAAAACGAGAACTGCATAAGTCCTTCGCGTAAATCAAAAACCACCTAAGTATAATGTCAAAAATCGCATATAAATAAATAAATCGAAAATTCCAGTAATAAAAAAAATGAAATTATGTATTGGAAACTTGAATAAATCAAATATCGAATTACTCAACGATTGCATAAATTTTCAATTTGCATAAATCGAAAATCAAAATTCTCGCAAATCGAAACATCACGCAGAAATCAAAAACGGAATAATAACTCAAAACGCGCATAAATTAAACATCGAAATTACGCATAAGTTTTTATCGCATAAATCGAAACATGAAGAAAAAATGGATTTTTTTGCATTATGTATGTACATTACAGTGTATCTGTATATGTACAGTATATACAGAGTATGCTTAAAAGCATTTTTAATGAAATTGTTTTATTTACAGCAGTTACAGCTGAGATGTTTGGCAATTCTTATTTGAACCGAAAGGGCGAAAGTACCAAAGAATTACAACAACAACAACAGCAACAACAACAACAACAACAACAACAACAACAGCAGCAGCAACAACAACAACAACATCATTCGGTACCAAATAGTACCAGAATGGAAACCAATTCATCATCCAACGTAACACCAAACTGTGACGACAAAACTAAGACGAGAATCGACGAACTGGTGAAACCTCCGTATTCTTACGTAGCCCTCATTGCACAGGCGATCAAAGATTCGCCGGAAAGACGATTGACTTTGAGCGAAATCTACAGTTTCATCCAACGAAAGTTCCCTTATTACCAGAAACACAAGAAAAACTGGCAGAATTCCATCCGACACAACCTCAGTCTTAACGAATGCTTCGTCAAGGTTTGTTTTGTTTTATTTTTACTTTATTTTAAATCTTTAACACCGTGCGACACATTTGTAGGATCACCCTGTATAACTTGGATTCAGCATTTCGTTTTATAAATAGTTCGACGATCGTGCTACTGTTGGACACCCCCCCCCCCTCCTGTCAAAAGTGGTTTTATTTATATATATATATTTAAAATTAATACATAGTTCCACAACTTCGCTATTATGCGATTTTTATACTCTTTATATTAGTTTCACTTGTGAGTTTGTGAGTGAGCTGAGAATTGAACGTATACTGACATCTACAGGTGTTTATGATAATATACACCTGTAGATGTCAATATTAGTACGTAACAAAATATAATACCACTTCGTTCATTGCTTATCTTAAATTATGCGATAATAGGTTAAACTAAAGGGTGATCCAAAACGTCTAACGACCATTCAAACACAAAATACATTTTATAGGTTTAATTTGTATCGCACGATTTTGATTCAAGTCCGACTCGTCCATACAAACTATTAAACGAGAATAACGATTTAATAAATTATTATACAGGGTGATTCAAAAGTCGCATAAATCATAGCTGAAGACTTTTCTGAAATGATATCTCGAGTCACCCTGTTTTGTTTTGTAAAGACAGCTAAACCAACAGTTCGAATAGACGCGAACAAACATTTTCCAAAAGTTTCAATAGATTCTACAGGGTGATCCAATTCAACGTTTCTTGAACTTAACTTTGCACCCTAAAAAACTATACAAAAAAATAAAACATCACACACCCAAAAGAAAAATGAAAAGTGTTATCAGAAGAATTGTTCGGTAACTCAATCTACAGGGTGATATTCGTGAACTGTTCGTTGGTATCACCCTGTAGATTAATTCGTGGGTTTGTTTTCCACCCAGGTTCCACGAGAAGGCGGAGGTGAAAAGAAAGGAAACTACTGGGTTTTGGATCCTCAATACGAAAACATGTTCGAGAACGGCAACTTCCGTCGCAGAAGACGGATGAGGCAAATTCGAAGATCCATCAGCACTAACGCCAGAGACTTGTTCTACGACAATCCACGTTCGTCACTTCCGTTTCCGGCCAGCAACTTCTTCACCCCCACTTACAACCCTTCATGGCCCTTGTCGCACGTGCACAACCCCGACATTGCCTATCGTTCGTGTCAATCGAGCGCGAACGCTCGAGTTGGACATTTCCCATCTTTGCAGAACTCCATTCAGGTATAACTTTTCGGACATTTCCAAATTCTTTTTAGGACGTTACCAGGGGACATTTCCAATTTTTTTTCCTGTGAAATATTTGGGGGACAATTCCAATTGACAATTCTAATTGACATGTCCAAACGACATTTTCCTAAATATTGTCTCTTGGACATTTCCAAAAAAGTTGTTAACTTCGTAACTTTGAACATTCCAAAGTGTTTTTTTGGGACATTTTGGGGGGACAAGTTTTAGACATTTCTGGGAGAAGTTAGATTATTATCAAATGTGATTCCAAGAATCTTTAATTGATCTGTAGCATGAAATTCACTTTTACTAATTTCAATCATGTGCGTTTTTTCGGTATTAAGCATCATGCCTCTTTGTATGTACCAATTCGAGACCAATTCCATAAGTTCTTGGACTTCATCCCGTTTGTTCGATTCAAATTTGTGAATTATGACATTGTAAAATGTCATAATTGTCATAATAATTTGCAAATTTGTAAATTATTCTTCGTTACTCTATGATGGGCATTTCAAGTTTGCTTTTTGGACATTTCCAAAAATTTTGTTCTCTTAGCACGGTAAAATGTTTCCAGTTTTTTGGAACATTTCTGGCGGACAATTCCAATTGACATTCCCGAAGGACATTTTCAAAATTTTGTTTTCTTCGTTACTTTATGGGCATTTCCAAAATTTTAGTTTTCTTAATACGGTAACAACAACAACACGTTTCCAGTTTTTGGGACATTTCTGGAGGACAATTTCAATTGTTTCCGAAAAATATTTCCAATTTTTTTTGGGACTTTTCCAACTTTTTGGGAGATTTCCAATTGACGTTCCCGAAGGACATTTTCAAGTTAGCTTTCTGGACATTTCCAAAAATCTTGTTCTCTTAGTGACACGTGTCTAGTTTTTTTTGGAACATTTCTTTCGGACAATTCCAATTGACGTCCCCGAAGGACATTCTCCAACATTTTGTTTTTTCGTAACTTTATGGACATTTCCAAGAGACATTTTCCCAAACTTTTGTTTTCTTCCTAACTCATAAACGTTTTCATTTCCACTTTATGCACATTCGTTTTTTGGACATTACCAAGAGACATTTCCCAAAATTTTAAATTCTTGCTCTATTTCGCAGTTACCACCAGTGACGTCATACAACCCTTTGACTACAGCAGCAGCTGCAGCAGCAGCGGCATTAGCTCCTAGTAACAGTTCCTCCTTTGCATATCCGGGTTACCGAAGACAACCGACTCAAGATGCGACTACAACATCGTTGAGGTCCAATTATCCGCCATGTTCGACCCCATCGGTGGTGGGTCGAGGCGGTTGCGAAGGAGTACCCAGCCATCTTCACCAACGTTCCATGTGGTTGGAAGAGTCTTCACCTTCTTCTTTGAGTGCCATTCCCTCGTTCCAGTACCATTTCTCACTTCCGGCGGATTTTCTCGTTTGGAACAACAACGAGCGATGCATGACGCGCGACAAAACCGATTGTCTTCACAGTCCCACCACCGGAAGTTCCAAAGAGGAACACAAATTGGCTTTCCGAAGAAGCCATCTCGATAATATCAAACTGGAAAATGACATCATTGCCGAAACGAAATCGCTCACGATCCGCGATGAAGCGGTGGGCTATCCTTACAGCTGAGAGACATTTCCAAACAACCGGAATGTACAGGGTGATCTAAATGTTTTCAGTCATTACGACATCCAATATTGTCCAAAAATGAAAAACTTACTTAAAAAAAAAAAGTAAACACCGAAATGTCATGAATCGTACAACATACAACTGTAGTTGTAATCTACAGGGTGATCCAAAATTTCGTAAAATTACATGAACACTTTTTATACAAGTCGATAATGAAATTCTGATATACAGAATGTTTCCCACAAAAAAAATTGTTTATTTTAACTTTTTAATCCAACTTTATGTAAATTTACAGGGTGATCCAAAATGAAACAACGTTTAAGAATTACGCAAAATCTACAGGGTGTTGTTCTAGGTTTGCTTCGATGATTTACAATACTCTTTCTCTTGTACAATGTTGTATATTCTACCACCAAAGTGATACACCAAAATCCTACAGGATGATCCATAGTTCTTTAAACTCGATGACTACACTCAAACTTAAAATATATCAGATACTTCAATATATATTTTACACATCAATACCAAGTACAGTATCGACTGAAAACTCTAATTATCAAGTGTACAGGGTGATATAAATTATTCAGAAACCTGCAAATCGAGCTTTTTTTCTACCAAACAAATAATATACAGGGTGATTCAAATATTAAAAATTCAATTTAAATTAAGTATTATTGTTGGCTGTCATTGTAAGCTGTATTTTATATAAAAAAAAAGTATCGATTATTTAAGTGAGGCCATTATCATTATATAACAGTATATCGTATGTGTATAAATATCTACTTATTTTTATAATGTTTGAACTTTGTTACTTTGAACTATGTATGAAGTGAATTGCTTAAAGTGAATTATCCATCCAATTAACATTTTATTATAATAAAAATATTAATAATAATAATAATAATACAAAAAAAACTTGAAGTTGTTCGGCACAAAGTGCATATATATTAAAATTATTATATATTTACATTGTATATTTTATATATAGTGACTGTTTAATAAAAATATAAGTGGTTGTAATAAAAAATGTCTTTATTTATTATCTTATACATACTAAAATAATGTAAGGATTCTCTTTATAATATCACTTGTGAGTTGGTGAGCTGGGAATTGAACTGCCATCTACAGTCGTTTATTAGAATATACTGTATCAAAAAACGCATTAAACGAGAAGTTCGTCGCATAAATCAAAATAAATCCAAAAAATCGCCTATATAAATAAATAAATCGAAAATTTGGAATTATTCAAAAGTCGCATAAATTAAATATCAACGATCGCGTAAATTTAATTTCGCATAAATCGAAATTCGCATAAATCAAAATTCGCATGACTCGAAACATGCGAAATCAAAAAATGAATTCGTTGCATTATGTATGTACATCACAGTACCTGTATATAAAATCCAGGCATTCTATACAATGACTAGCTTTCGGCATTAAATCCAATGCCCAGCCTTTTTTTTTTGGCAAAGTATGAAATAACATCTTGTGTAAATCTGTTATAAATAACATATTATCTAAACAAAATTTAAACATGATTTAACCGAATCTAAACTATTACACAACGTAATTATTCAAATGCTAATTTCACACATTGCCTAAATTGAATTTGTCATTTTATAGAATGTCTGAATTCTGTACATTACCAGATACTAGTACATTACATATTAATACACCTATCGCCATCTGTCGACAATACCTTACAACGTAACTGGTTTCGCTGGTTACGAAACCAACACCACGGTGGCATTACGTCATATCATATTGCACACCGCGGTGGCAATAAGGCTAACAGTTTTTTTCTTCCTCTTTTATTTTTCATCTCATTTTATCTCGACATGGATAATCACTACAAGGCGACAACGTCGAGCTCAATGTTTTGATAATATCGAAATCAGTAAGTGCCTTTCTTCCTGTTGCAAACTCTATTAAAGTCTATCGTCGTTGTAATAATGACCAAACACGATATCATAAACCCTTGAAAAGTCGGATGATGACAAAAGTAAGTAAACACCAATAAGGTCATATTTTCCACACCTGATATTGGGCTGTGTGACCTCACTATATTAAATTCCACAAATGGATCGTATCAAGTCCATATCTATAACTTCAAATCTCGACAATTTGGCCAAAATACGAGATAGGTGTCATCATCACTGACTCAAACGGTGGTGATATCGATTATATTACTATATAAACTATGTCGGTCTGTCAACGTAAAATGTTAATGACTTTGGGTTTATAATAATAGGTTTAATTAGGAAACGTCCAGTAATGGCTAGAAAAAGAGAAGAACGGGCTGCGAAAGTGAACAATACGCACAAAAAGGACAAGAAGAGTAAATCGGCCAAAGTATCCGAAGATGAGCACAACTTGGCGCTGTTCAACACCCAATTGGCGCCGATGGGGCTTGTGCTTCGGGAAGTTCCAGGAGACGGGTGAGTGATGATAAGCGATAAAAGGATACGGTCACAAAACTTTAAACGAACGATACGACAAAGTATCGTTACGTAACGATTGGAGGAGACGGGGTGGAAAAACTGCGTAAACCCACGTACGTCGTTATTACGCGCTTGAGTCATTATGTACTCAAAATGCATATATCGAATCGTTTTTTAGACCAGTCTATAGCAATAAAGACATCGGATTGCAATATAATTTGCACTTTCGAACTTTTTGGAGCAAGAATATGGAACGCGACTTTTTTGCGAATCTGAAACTTTTTTGATTTCTTGCTTTTTGTCGCTTGTTTCACTTACACAAAACAATGGGAAAAAATGCTGATCTTTGGAAAAAAAGGCGTAAATGCATTTATGAATCGGCACGAAATTTGGAACAACGGCATAATTGAGTTGTTTTTAAATTAGCCTCCAACTTGAGGCACGTCAACTAAAGTTGACAAATTTTTCGCAAATCCTGTTCATTTTCGTTCTACGAATACGTACACAGTTGACAGGAATTCTGTTTAGTCTTAAATTTGAAGGAACCAGAAGTTTTTGCCCGTTTCTCAAAACTACAGTTTTTGTTTTAGTAACGTCGTCATTCTACCCAAACTCCTCAATTTTCACACGAAGTTCATTATCAATGTTAATTTTGAACAGGAATTGCTTGTTCCGTGCGCTCGGTGACCAAATGGAAGGCCACACGCGCAAGCACTTGCAACATAGACAAGATACCGTAGAGTACATGCGCCTTCATCGCATGGATTTCGAACCCTTCATCGAAGACAACATGTCGTTCGACGGTTACGGTAAACACGACAATCTTCTGATATTTTTGAAAGAAAATAGGTTTTCTTTGGACAGTTAAAGCGCATGACCAATTAATATACTTTTACAGTGAACAATCTTGAAAAGCCCGGGACGTACGCTGGGAACGATGCGATTGTCGCATTTGCTCGTCAGCACATGGTTACTGTCGTCATTCATCAAGTGAACAGCCCCTTGTGGAAAGTGCGTCGACAACCTTTAAAATTGATTATTTACCCCAACTTTGTAACTTTACTATACAGAGTGTTCCTCAAAGTTCAGTCGAATTTTGATCGAAAGCATCAAAACAAAGCAAAAAGTCCACATAAACATGGGTCTATGCATTCACATGAATTCACCTTGTGTTGTCTCGGAAGGGAAGCGTTTCCGGACCCATGTTTATATGGACGTTTTGTCACATTTGCTTGGTGGTTAAAATTTGTCTAGGATCATCCTGTATATCGATGCGAACCATTTCAGGTACACGGTGGGGAACACGCAACTCGGGAACTGCACATAGGTTACCACAACGGCGATCATTACAATAGCATTCGAAGGATTGGCGACATTTCGGAAAATCCTGCGAACATCAAGTTAGGAGTACGTGTCACGTTTTTTTACATCATGATCGCAAACGATCGTCATGCACAAAAAAAGGAAGCTTCATCTAAACGCTTAAATCTCCCACAGGCTGACGTACAATCACTGCCAAGTACGGAATCTCCTCATTTTTACACGAACCCAGTATACCAGGACGACTACGACGAGTCCGACTCGGAAGATGACGACGACTTGGTTCAACAAGTGATGAGAAGAAGTGGTTGCAAAGTACATTCGATTGTTTACACAGACCGTTTAAAAAAAACGCGCAAGTGACCTGAAATGCTTGTAATAAATGTTACAGGACCGTTCATTGGCCGAACAGATTCTGGAAGAACACTATTACGACATCGAATCAACTGTCGATTTCCTCATCAACGTACTGATAGTTTCCAGGGAAGACGACGAAGACAAAGTCGCAGGTGAATACAATTTTGCGATGTTGTGTTTCCACCTGGTGGTGGTTATGTGAAACTAAAAAAAAATCGTTCTACTCACCCTTCAGCTAATCATCCATTGTGGGGTCCGCAAGGCACCGGAACGCGCGTGTTCGGTTCCGACTCGGAACTGATCCTCGGAAGCACGAGCAACGGAGGCGGAGCAAAACAAAAGTTCCCAAAAACACTGCCACAGCAAAGTATTCAGCAGAAGAAGGTACGTTTGTGTAATCTGACGAAAGAACAAAAGAGAGTTAGAATATACAGGGTGTCCCAAACGTCTCCATAAGTAACACAGGGCTTCGCAAAAAAAGATTTATCCACGCTTATAATACATACAGACAATAGACTGTATAATCATTAAGTTGTGGATATATATATTTTGTGACACCCTGTATGTACGTCTACAGAAGTAATATGTTTTCTAGCTATTTCCTTGTGACTTTGATAAGTAATATGTGTTGCGTTTTTTTTTTCAACAAAAAAAGTTTTAAGGTTAAATCTTTTTATGTACGGAGATGTTTGGGACACCCTATATACATTCTTTTTTGGCTCAAAATCACTTCTTAAACGGTCTCTGATGAAAAGTACGTTTACTATGTATGGAGACGATTCGATGCATAGCATCTGGTTAAAATTTCGACTAGACCTTTCGAGAACACCCTGTATAAACGTCAACTTTTTTATATTCAACAGCATTTATCGAACAGGCAACGCAAAGAAATGAAACGGCACGAAAGGAAGCTGAACAGCGACTTGCGCAAGAAACAGCTCGACGCCACTAAAAGTTTGGACGATACTAGTTCGGCGTTGGTTCAAAAATTAGCCTGTGTTAATATATAAAAAGAAGAAAAATCGGGTTTTCGCTTTTCCTGTCCTCCCCCTGCCGTCCTTGTTGATACCCCCCCTCATCTCCCTCCCCCTTCCGAGAAAACAAACAAACAAAAACTCTTCTTGTTCTCTGTCCGCATTGTTTAACAATAAATTCAAGTTATTAGTGCAAGAGTTACAGCATAAAAAAATAATAATTATAATAATAATAATAAAAGTTGTTGCCGCCTATGGTTTGTTTGCTTTTACCAAAATGGACAAACCGACGTTACACGGTCGTTATGATAGTCACGTCAGGACAACGGGGTGGGTTTTGCGTAACTTGCCGGACCTCAGTTTTTTGGGATCACTTTTTTTGGCGCGAGTGACATCTTCAGATTATTATCGTTGTTAAAAAGTTAACCTGCTCTTTTTATTTCCTGTTATTAATTAATTTATTTCTTTTGCATTAGATAGCAGCAGATGGGAAGTGTACCTCATGTTAGCATTGTAAATAATGTTTACAATCCAAGTTATACATTATTATTATTATTAATAAAATTTTATTAATACCCCTTTCTAGTATATCATTTCATACGTTATATGTGTACCTTTCTTGTTTCTTCATAAAAAAAAACAAAACAACTTTATAATATTAGAAAAAAGGTTTTCATTCATAAAAGTGTGTAAAAAAAACAAGTTAAACATTATAGCTGTGACGTCATCGACTTTGACAACAACAAATCCGTCTTCTGGGCTATTAGCTGACTTCTTGAAACCAGATATGAATAAATGGTTAATTTAAACTAATTATTATTTTTAATTAAGTATTTATATTTTATTAATAAAATTTTAAAATAATATTCCGTTTTAAAATATTTTAATTCAGTAACGATATGAACTTAAGGAGCCAATCGTCAAAGAAAGGGGCGGAGCTTATTCAACAACTGTGA
>JAQIWH010008475.1:0-10221 GCA_034695005.1 Cryptops parisi | reverse complement strand
TATAAAGACACTGTATACCATACACATATATTTATATATGTTCATATATACGTACAGACTGTTCTTCATCTTGATCTTTTTCTGAACAAGATGGAATAGCAAATGCAATATTAATGGGTTGCATTGTACTGACGTTGGTTTGATGGTCTTGCCGATAATGACGTCGAATTCTGTTTATCGGAAATAGCAAAGGGTTGTAGAAATAAGAACCCTGTGGCATGCGAATGGCATTTCTGTCTTCGTTTTCCTTTTTATTTTACTTTCCGAAACGCGGAGAAACTGAGAATAGAACGATGACATGCTGGTGACATATTTGTAGATTGCCCTCTAGCAAACACTTTTGTTTATGACACGTTCGCTCACCGATGTAACACTGAATGTTTACGCCAATAGTGAATTTTTTTATAAAAGGTTGGTTTGTTGCTGTTTACGTCTGCAAATTCAATTCGTGACGCTATGTACTGAAAAGTAGTTATAAAATGGCAGTGTTCAAAAGTCAAACAAAACTGACTTTGAAGGATTTTTGTGATAAATGTCTGTATCAAAGTTTAAAATTTCATGTAAATTGCATTATATTCTATATTCATTATATTTTTTAAAGCCAATCAAGTGAGATTTTGTTTTAAAACATGTTTAAATTTTTAAAGCTGGAAATGTTGTTTTGGTGCCATCTATACTGTTTAAACTCTATAAAGTGCGGTCTACACGTAACGTTTTATCGTCAGTCTGGTATGACGAGATTAGTTTGACAGATAAAAACCGACGCAAAAATTACGTCCCACACTACTCAATCAGTTCATGCAATTGATCAATAAAAATACCCACTTTTTTTCATGCGAAAAAATTCTTTGATAAAATTTGTATACATTAAGATCTCCTGTCACGGGCAATTTTTGGTAGAGCAATTTGTGAACCACTGTGACGTGAGATTCTAGCCCAATCAATGGAAACGGGTTGGACAAAAAGCTGTCGTCGCTGTGGTTCACAGTTTTCTCGACTTGCTACACTAAAAATTGCTTATGACAGGGGTTACAGAGAAATTTCAGAAATGAAAACGAAAGTTTTATTAAGCGAGAAAATGTTTCAAGCGAATTTAATTTCGAATTGCTTTGAGCTATATTTCATCGCTTTCTACTCAAAGTCTTTAACGGTTTCCTTTGACATTTCGTATTACTCCGCGATAATTTCGATTAATTTTTTTGTATCAATTCTATTTTCATATATTTTAAACCCACTGGTCAAATTACTAATATTTTCATTAAAATTACGATTTTAATAGCATGTGGTTTGGAACAGTCATTAATCATAGCCATGCCAAGACTTTTTTGGTTTAATACACGAGCATAAAAATGATCAGGAAAATTTGGTCGTAAGTCGAAGAAACTTGACAAGAAATAAATATTTTTATTTTATTTAAAAAAAAAATCGATTTTTCTTTTGTTTCCATCGTTTTGCATGTATATATGTGTTTTTTTCTTCAAAAAAAATATATATATATATATAAATGGTGAAAAGACTTAATTTATGCTTGGAGGCAATTTAGAAAATTTGTTTTTGCGATTAAACAATGGGAAACAATAAATGGCACACTTTTCTCTCTCCAAATGGAATGGTTCTCGCACATTTTACGCCAAGAGTCCCAAGAAAAGAATTGGCAAAGTTTTCGCGTGGATTGCTGCCAAAATGGTTATTAAATTTGCCAACTGTTTACGGTCACTGTAAATGCAATAAATGGCGTGCGAGGCGAAAAGAACATTTGCCGTTATTTGGATAAGGATCTTTTCAAGTTTTATACAGAAGACAAAAACCAGGGTCTTTTTCTTTTTCTTTTTGGTTTTAAAGAAGAGAAACACTGAAATATTACGACTAAAAGAAAGAGTTAGCGAATCTTGTTAACACTTTTCGAAAGCCACTTCAACTTTTCAGGGAAATAATTTGTCGAAAAATTTGCAAGACCCTGCCAATCATACTTAGCGTTCCCAATAAACGTCATTTTTTTCAGCTTTAAAGTTGTTACGACAATCTTAATAGATGTTTGTGTGTGCAATTTTTTGTCACACACTAAGAATCGCGACACGTTATTTGTAAATAAAATTTGTTTACTAATTTTATTTAGCTTGGATAAATAAGCCACGCTAAACAATTACAGAAAAACTCGTGTGACAGATATAAAATATTTTTTTTACACTCTTGTAAAAAGAATTTTATACAATACAAAACTACGATGATGTATTATTTTGGTGTATATTATAAAATCTTCGATTTGTGTAACGATCCCTCTCAAACATTGCGTTAATTAAAAATCGAATATGTATCGAAAAAGTTTCGTGAATGTGGAGAAAGTATAGCGTTTAGTCACTTGTATATCATTGCTCAAAATCGCATAATGACAATTTTTAGGCATATAATAAGGATTTGGGTCGTCTCATTTAGCGAAATCGTATATTACGGACTGGCATAAATCGAGAACCTTTTGCATAATTTATACCACACTTCTGAGTTTATAACAAGAAATCATATTTTCATTTTATTATAATTTTATAAAGATTAAAATATTAGTGAAATATAAATTTTATATTTAAAATTTTAAAGAGCATATTTTATATTTAAAACCATATTAAAATTAAAATTTTATATCTTTATAAATAATTTTTGATTATTACGGTCCAATGCGACCACAATAACAATACAACAAGCAAAATGTTTACAGAGAAACTCAAAACTTTATACAACAGTATTTGTTAAAACATATCACAATAAAGTGTATCCTATATTATAAGAGCCTAGGATTACTTTATTGGCAACAGAGTTTTGCAGAAACCAAAGCTTCACTAATTACGAACTATGACTTAATGGATATCTAATTTTCTTGAAATAGTTCGTGGAAAATGTTTGACTGGAAAATGGTTTATAGGTGTAAATTCATCTATTTTTTATGTAAGTCTTTTTTAAAATGTGAAAAGGCGTTTTTCTTTTCCACATCGTGCGAAGCGCGAACTTTCATCTAGTTTGATATAAGATTCCAAAGATTCCAACTAAAAATACTAAAAGACTCCAATCCGCGTAGTTCCCTTTTTGTTTTTGCACGCAGGCGTAGACTTTTTATGGGTAGCTTTGTCACGTGAAACCACCTGACCCGTGAAGAACTGGTGTGTCTTTAATTATGGTAGAAAGTGGGGATGTGTGTAGTTACATTTGTGACTAAGCGTACCTCTAGTTTAACTCTAAATAGCGTACCGGTATATCGAAATCACCATGAAGTGGCACAAATCTAGTCACTTGTTCACCATGACACAAAATCGCATAACAGCGAAATTGTCAACCACAACGATTATATAAAAAAACGTTGCATATTAGCAACGCAACGTTGCAAACGTTGCGTTGAAACTTTATACCATGGTCTTTTTTGGAGCTTTTTATGTTGTGCTTTAGCTTCTTTAAATCACACAACAGTTGCAGTTGACAGAGGAACAAAAAACCAAACAAGGGTTTAGTAGTACATTCAACATAGTTTTCCAATTAACATCAACTCTCGGCATTCTTTGGTGAATTCCCACTTTTGTTTCTGTGTGTCGCGTGTTTTGGGTTCGTTTTATTAGCCTGCTCGACGTGGATGGAGGTGGTTTGTTCTTGAGAAATAATTACTTTTGTCGTTTAAAACCTCTCACGAAATGCAAGCACTCTCGTGGGATGAGAAATTTCAATGACGATCTGCGTTAACATCCCGTTTATCTAGCTCACTATAAACGCCAAGTGATTTCAATAAAAGGGTGACATCTCTAGACGCGCCTGTCAACCCATTTGAAACTTTCCACACAACGAACGTGGCTTTTCTCTTTTTATACATTTTCTTCCTTCCAACTAATTAGCCCTTATTCCGTTTCCTTATTCTTCTCCTGCCCGTTTGTTTTGACGACAGATATTTGTCCTTCGGGCCATTAAAGTTTTGGAATCTCTAGTCCACCGAGACAGTGGGGCGGCAGTCACGTGATACTACTTTCTGCAATGGATAAAAAAACGTGGAAAAGTTGTCTTCTTCGAGGTTGTTGCTTTCAATAACAGCACTTTCTAAGAAGATTTTAGACTCGTGGGAGACGTTGCGTTTTCAATGTGGTTAATTTTCTCGATCGATGACAAAACTTGGCAAGTTGTAAAGCGACTTAATTGCTCCTTGTTCCTCTTCTTCTTTCAGTTTTTGGGAAGTGTACTTTTTCCAAGTTTGGCTGACATGTTTTTTTTTTGTGTAAGTTTTATTTTTATTTAGGGTATAAAAATGACGAAATCCTGAGATGGGTCGTTAAAGTGTCTTCTACAAAGTTCTCTGATCAGTTTATGCTAATTTATCTTATTCTTGATTTTGATGGAGCTAAAGTTGAACGATAAATGCTTGGTTGTACAATTACAGGAGGTTGTACAATTACAACCACTGCTAGTTATGTTTAATGCTGCACAAATTTGACTTAATTTCGCATGGATCAAGAATCGTTTTTTTTATCTACTTGTCATTAATTAGCAAAGCTTTCTGTTTGGGTACTTGGGCACCACCATATAAAATCAATAACGAAATAGCGAGCGCTTATGCAGTAGTTTTTCTGATAAGGGTTTGGAATGTTTACAAACTGTAACATTATCAGTTTTAATAACGTTTATATGCTTTTGAAACTCATTTATATACAATTTGATTGCTAGTGGCGTCCTCAGTCCATAGTTTGTAAAAACGAAGAATTTCATTTTATTTTTAAAATTAAAGTGATTTTGTTGTGTTGATGTAAAAACGTGAAATAACACCGTGAAGTAACACCACTAATACTCTGTTGTTGCAACAAATGATTATTTAATGCTGTACGAAAAACAGTTGGAAAATAAAAATAAAATGTGCCACATTGACCGCAAAAATTAGTGATGTATATAGTTAGAATACATTGGGAAAAAGAATTATAGTGAGGATATAAATCATGTTTTACAAAAGAATGAAAATTATTCCAAGCGTCGTTATTCACTAGACGTTGAGGTAAATAAAAATGGGAGAGGAATGGGTTTTTTTCAAGTGTTACTTTTTTGTTAATGTTCGGGTGAAAGGACCTTCGCTGACGAATAGAGCCATTTAAGTCAGTTTTTTTTATATGTTGGGATTTGTTGACTTTTTTTCCAGTTTATACTTGAAAAAACTAAAAATCACTTTTTAATACTATATTGGAAAGAAGAGTAAGAAAAATCGTCATCACGCACGATTAGGTCGAATGAATGGAAAAGAGTGAAAAACCACTGTAGTACTACTAACGATTACACAGTTCAAGTTTTTTTATACAAGCAAAGTGAAATGAACCGTTTCTAAGTACGTTTGTTTTTCTTTGTTGTTTGTGTAAACGATCAGTCATCTTCAAAGGAATATTTGGTATAACATTTTAAAATCATTATAGAATGCATATTCCGTAGTACTGTCTGTAATATGAGTTTCAAATTTATTTTATTTATTTATTTATTTATTTGTTTATTTAGAAATATGCATACAATGGATAAAGATACAACAATCAGTAAATTAAAACGAAACAAAAAACACACAAAGTAAACACAAAAATTTGACAAAAATAAAAAAGTTAAATTTATGTAATAAGACACGTGCACAATCAAGCATTAACAAACGTGCTTTATACAATTGTCACGTACGTGTCAACTTGTTTAATCACGCATTTTACAGACTGCGCGCGCAAGTTAACGTGCTTTAACCACACGTTTCAAAGACCATGCACGCGTTAATATGTTTTAATAAAGCGTTTTAAAAACTTTGTACGCGTGAACGTGTCAATCACGCGTTTGAAACACTGCACTCGCACGTAATAACGTTTTTCAATCACGTGTTTTAAACAATGGTCTGACATGTTTCAATCAAGTTAACAATGGTTACTCACATTAATTTTTTATGTTTATCACATGTTTTAATCACTGGTTGTGCATGGGATAAAGTAGTTTTGGTGTAATTAAAGTGTTTTAAAAATGGTCGACTGGTTGGTTTTTTTTTTAAGTTGTGCAAGTTTTTACCAAAATTTACACCAAAATTAGCTTTTGGGATGGTACCACAGTACACATTTTCTATTATTGACTGTTTGTGATAAAATCACCAGTTTTAAAGCAAACAAACTAAATTGTTCTTTAACGGCTACCAATGTAAGCATAGCCTTTGATACGGCATCAGGGATCTTCATTTTTTGATAATATTTTACGTTTAGGCATCTCAGAACAAAGTTTACAGTCAATTACCAATTATTTCAAACTGTTATTTGGACAAGCACTCACAGAAATAAAATTAACAAATTTAAGGTTGCTTACAATAGGTGTATTAGGACCTTTTTTGACCTTAATTTATATCAATCCATCACCTGTTTTTGTAAGACAAATAATGTAGCTACGCTGCCAACGGTCATCACTATTGCTAAAATCAAGGCATTGGCCTCTGCACTGCGTTATGGCGGTCATCCGAATCATTTCGTAAAGGCTTATTTGTTGGTTGATCCTAGCACTAGAAAAACTAGACATTTTTAAATTGAGATTACTGACAACCGCTATTTCTATAGGAGGAATAAGTTTCCCCTAGATATGGTTGAAACATGGAATGCTTTGCCCTATGAGCTGAAAAGCACTCTCTGTCATTGTTCCAATCAGAAATGTATTGTCAACCAGACTGTTTCTGAATGTTATCTAAAAAACCAAGTTGTGTGAGCACTTGCGTATTATATTAATTATCATGTAGTGTGATCTCTTGTGTATTTTACGAGTTATTTGATTTTTTTTTCAGATACCTTTTTTTTATTCTCTTCTTTAATAAGCTAATAGTTTCTTGTTTCGGCACTTGCTGTCTTAATTTATCATTTTTGTATAAGTCTTTTCACCTTTTTTTCGATTTTTTATCTGATTTTGGCTTTCTCTGATTTGGGTTTTAATCTTGTTGTTGTTTTTACTGACTTTGTCATGTTTTTTTTAAACTTGTTCCTTTATTTTACATAATGTAATAGCTTTGCCTTGTTTTCTGTATGTTTTTTTGTGTGTTTTTTACCTATGTGGGTGCTATAGTAAATAAATAAATAAATAAATAAATAAATCTCTCACACAAAAAATTACAAATAATGGTTTTAAACATATTTTAACTCTTTCAACAACTGTTGTTATTCAAGGAACTCAGCTTGCCTCAATATTATACGCTTACATGACAAGTTTTCTTTTTGATCTGACATTGTTTTTAGAACTATCAACCTACGCAGACGATAACTGTTTATTGATTCCGTGCGCGAAGTTCGAGAGTCATATTGCAGAGTATATGAACACACATGATATTCATGTTTTAACTGAATGGTATAATATTAGAAACATGAAATTGAATCCCCTTAAAACTCTAAACAATTCGTTTCAATTTTAATGGGATACATGAAACAAACCAAGAAATATACATTTTAAGAGTAAGTTTTGATTCAAAACTTAATAATCATATTGAGAAACTGGTTATTAAACTAGACACACAAATCTTTTTAATTTAAAAGAATTGTTGTTGTACTATTCATAAAATATTGATTAGTACTATTCATAAAAAAATATTATTTATTTAAAATTTTTTATCATTGGTATCCTATGGTATTTTGGTTTGGTAAAACCAAAAAATGTCTTAGAAATGTCTTAAAAAATTTCCTATAATAGTATGATAGAAAATGATGCAAATCCTTTTTATGAATATGCTCGATTGTTCAATACCGCCACACATAATCGAGATATGAATGAAGTTAAATTTAATTTACCATTTATTAATGAAAAAGCTTTGGATAATAGTTATCCCAAGTACAATTTTGCAAAATGGAACTCTTATGTCATACCGAAAAAGGAAAACAAATCGCTAATAGTCTTACGATTATTAAAAAAATAGAATATGATATAATTCAATTTGTAAATCTTTGTACTTAATTTTTACAATTATCCTTTATGTATATCCTATTAATTCTTATAATATTGCTTGTGTTTTTGTGAATTGATTGAGTCTATATGATTTTTTTATGTTTGATTTTTCAATGTTTATTTATTGTTTTTCTTTTTTTATATTTTATTATGTTTTGTATTCCATTACTGACGAAATAAACTTTTCCATTGGCGATCATTTTTGTTTCAGTTAGGACTGTAAATAAAATTTTATAATAATAATAATTTGTAAGGTTTTTCGGTATATTGATTATACAATTAATAGTATTTTTCATTAGTATTTTAAATCAATAATTTTCACGTCGTGGTCTAAATTTTATGGTACCGGTATATTTAAAGTATGGTATTTTACTTGTGAACAAGTTTCGATTCATTTTGAACATTTCAACATTGTTTATTGAAAAATATTGTGCGTATTATCACACGGCATAACGAATTTCCTCAAAATCTATGAAACCAGCGCTAATTGTTTTTTAAGTTTCAAAAACCTTGGGTTTATGCGGTATATTTTGTAGTTTAGGATTAAAGTTTCAAGGTATCATCATTTACAGTTTGTGTTTATATGGGAAATAACTAGCTTTATCATCTGCTGGTGCATTGTCTCACTTTTCAGACCAGAGTTTGTAATGTTCCAACATAATTAGTTGGCCAACGCGAAGAAACTGCGCTTTTCCATTACACAAGGTACCCTTTTGTGATGCGATCCTAATACGCCATTCGCCATAGAATACTACAATAGCTCGTGTAGTGATTACCACACGATAAAAGCAACACCATCCCATTAGATTTGCAGTTCGTACTCCCTAGAGGTCTTTGGAAGCGCTTTGCTGGTCCACTAACACTACTACATCAGATAGACGACGTAGTAGTAACTGTGTAACTGCACAATGATTTTCACCTACGTCTGTTCTTCATCAGCCACCTTTTTGTCATCCAGCACAAACTTGTTGGGCTGAGCTAAAAATGGCCCCAGCCTTCAGCGCCCTTTTATCGAGTGGAAGGTCTCACGAGAATGCCTCCTCTCCTAATGGATCCATAAAGCATTTATTGACAAGAAGTTCTTGTCTTCTTCTCGCGACGAAGGTGGGAATAAGCAAAAGTCTCTCTCTCTCTCTCTTCTTGTCTTCTTTCTCTACTTTTTCACTTCCACCCACCCAATCGTCTAGTACTTTCTACCAACCCAGTAATGGAAACGAGTCAGCCCTATTTACGGCCCTTTCGATAAGTCATTAAGATGGTGAAAGTGCCAAAAGGAGGTGCCAAAAAAAAACAGAATGAGGATGAAAGAGAAAAGGGCCAAGATGGCCCTATTGTGGGACCTTGGCAGATGATGACAAAAAAGGGCTATTTTTTTAAAAGAATGGGTTGGTTGGTTTTTATTTCTATTCTTGGTTGCGGCTGTAAACGTTGTGTGTGGTGTTTGATTTGCGTTTAGAATAAGAATGAAGTGGGTATTTTTTTATACCTAATGTTTCCTCTTGGTCGCGATAGATGGTGTTAGGGAAGGATTTTTTTTAACGACCAATCAGAACAAAGGTTTTTCAGGCGACCAAAGAACTGCACAAAAGCGATGGAATTGTCCATTAAAGAATAAGAAAAAAGTGTAAGTGATTTTTCTTTTTTTTTTATTTAAAAAAAAAAGAATTTATCTCCAAGCACATTTGCCATTGAATCGATATATGCTTTCACGAACATTAATGCGATGCATTGGCTTTTAAGTTTGGGCGATAGTTTTTTTAAAGAGAAAATGATTTCTTGGGTATTCAATATGCAAATACGAAAAATTGAATAGTTTGACCCGAATATCAAATAAGATTTTTCTGAAAATGAATCAAATCTGATATCTATACACCGGTATAATAGAGTGAGCGTGTATGTTTGTTTCATAACGCTGTAATTACTATGAAACGAATTGAGTATTGAGTGGGTTTATTTTTCAAAATATTGATACATTGATAATTAAAACAAACATAAATATGACAATTGGAAAATTGGTGTGAAAACGGCACGCCTAGATACAATTGTAGTTAAAATGGGGTAAGATAAATGAGTTGAGTAAGAAAAGATCAAATTATAATGAAATCGAAAATATATCGAACAGTTCATCATGGTGGTTTAAATATAGATCACAATCATAGCTTTGCGATAGTTTTATATTTGCTATCCTAATATCTTACAATTTCATTATACTCTATCCCAAATTAGCTGACACAGAATTGCTGGCACAATTATGAGGAAGCTAAATGAATCAGCCAATGGTTG
>JAQIWH010008474.1:0-10222 GCA_034695005.1 Cryptops parisi | reverse complement strand
CCGGAAACTGCTTTTTCACGGGCTTTGTGCGTGGAATTATAGTGGTAAGTCCTGCAGTGAGACATAATATAGGGAGAAACTAGCTGAATAGCCCGTGCTTGGCACGGGAACCTCCCCCTATTAATAAACATATTTATGTATTTTATTTATATGTTATGATATATTATTTCCAGTAATTAAAAATTGTTAATATGATAGATAGGCAGTGCTCCTAACAGTGCAAATCTGAACTAAGTTAGTATGGCAAATCCCTTCCCTCGCATCCATGGGCCTAAAAGGTGGACAAACCAGAAGGCTCGACAACTAAAGGGTCAAAGTCGAGTTGTGCGAATAGTATATAGATTACTATCGGATTAGTTATTATTACTATTATAATGATTATATCTGCTAAAAATAAACCAACACGTTACATTTTCGATTGAGAGTACAGTACAGTATAGCGTTTTTGTTTCCATAATTTTGTTGTATTTCGTTACGGAAGCATTTCCAATTGTAGTTATGCTAAAAGAAGTTTCATTAGATTCCCGTCTATCACCTCTGAAAGTTAGGAATACTTATTTTAAATTACTCTTTATAATACTTAGTGATCCTGTTTGCGTTCACCGAATGTTGCCACGCAACATGAATTAAAACAATGAAGTGCATAATGAAATAAGTTTTCCCGTCATTGTTGTGAAGTAACAAAAGTCTAAAAACGGGGTTTACATCTTGACTTCACGTTGTTACGTAACAACCACTGGCTCAATGTAAACAAAGATGAGTATAAAAGTGGATTACAAATCGAAGTGCATGATGTGTGTGAATTTATTCTGCCAGGGTTTAGTTCCAGATTGTAGGAAATAGTCAAGGAAAAAAAGTAAAAACAAAAAAGTCAAAAAATACGTCACAAAAATTAATCGTGACAAATAATTTTTGACTTTTTTTTAATTCTTTTCCGTATATTTTTTGTATTTTTTGACTTTCTTTCCTTTGTCTTGTTTTTGACTTTATTTTCTATATTCTACGTCATTATTCAACTGTGAGTAAGAAGCTTTAGTAAATGTTTGCAAATACTAGAACTCGCGAATGTACTCTATAATTGGATAATCGCGAATACGAAAAGTCGTGAATGTTAGAAGTTGTGACTAGAATCTAGCTTCTTTCGCGAATACGACAACTCGCCAATAACTTCTTTATTGTTTTGTTGCTAAATTATCACTAATTTGGTGCACAATATTTCAAATCATTCAACTATTTTGTGTTCTGCTGGTTGGCTTTTTTTTAGAGTATTCAACATAAAGTAAACTTAAAAAATCTAAAATAAACGTATTAAACTGTATATGAACGAATTTCATAGTTCACATTAATGCATTTTTTGGCATTCGCAGTTCGTTGTCACTCAACGACATTGTTTTTAAACCGTTAAAGTTGTTTTTCTTACGCCAGTGAGCGTTTGAAATGGGCGAATTATTCGTCCCAGGGTTTTTCATTTTACTGTTTTTTCTTGGAAATGAGCTAAGAAGAAGCACTATGTTTAGGGAGAGGAAAAAGAGTAAAGAAAAAAAAGGAATTGTAAACAGAAACAGACGATTGCTAAGCAACCATGATGAAGGTGGCGCTTTTGTTTGTTTTTACACTTAGCTTTTTTTCTGTTTATTCTAATGGTTAATTTACGTATACGTAAATACTCTTGTGGGTTGTGCGATTCTTTCCCTTTCGGTGGGGAGTTCTTTTAAGAAAATATCTATTGGTAGATAACTCCAAGATGGAAGAAATTTCATTTTCGATGAGCGAATGGCGAGATTGGGTAAATCAGTGGAGTGTGTGTGTTGGGGGAGAAGGAAAAGGGGGGAGATAGGGGTATGAAATAGCGAAATAAAGATTTTTTTTTTCTTCCCGACCTCCATATTCGGCGTCGCCAAAAAAATGTCGACGTTGCCATTTTTCGAGGTGACGAAGCAAAAAAAATAAAGAAAATGGAGAAAAAGAAGGAGGGGGGAGGAAAAAAATGCATGTCTGGGGGTAGATGCTCTTTTTTTTTTCTTCTTCCTTTTTTCATTTCTTTATTTCATCATCTGCTCGAGATCACCGACACGTCTTCTTTATTTTGGTCTCGTTACCGAACATTTTGTGGTCTGCTGTCGTTTGCAAGTATTGAGAGGTAGGATTTCATTTATAAAATACGGTATTGCTATTGGCGTTGCCAAGAAATTCGGTCACAACTGAAAAAACAAAAATGAGTACAGGTATTCCCTGTGTCAATATAACCTGAAAACACGTAGTTGTTACTTACGAATTCAAAAACTAAGGAGTGTATTGAATTCATAAATTACGACTTTTGGTACTTTTCCATTTGCCAGTCAAACCTGCTTGTAACGCTACTTGCTTGTACGATTATAGGAAATAGTCAAAGGAAACAACTACATTAAAAATGGTTTTAAGCATACTTTTTATATACTGACATTTAGCGTTTGCCATGTTGGTTTTCAATTAACAACATATAAGCAGCGACACTCGTGAGACTAAGACGGATTCATAGACATCTCATTTATCAAAATCCATCGAGCCGTCTAGCCGGTAAGAAGGTAGAATAATGGATATATGGCATGTAGCGTCCACTTTTTTGGTTTTACATTGACGCCATATAGCCAGTGTCACTCGATAGACTAAGACGAATACATAGAGTTGTCTTGTGTTTGTACAGTATATAAAACTCACAACTCACTCACAATTGAAGCTAATATGAATAGAATGAAAGGGCAAAAACAAGACAAAGAAACAAAAAATGACGTCAAAAAAATACAAGGAAAGAAAAAAAAAAATACAAGGAAACTCAAGAAAAGTCAAAAAAATTGAAAAAGGAAGTCAAAAATTATTTTTGACGTCTTTTTTTACTTTTGTTCCTTTGTCATGTTTTTTGACTTTGTTTCCTTTGATTTTATTTCTTACCATCGCTTTTACTTGGGTTATAGGTTTGCAACTAACCTCACTTGTTCTCCAAACCGAAGTACAAGCCAATAGCGCCACAAGCGGTGTTGGATGGCTTATGGAAAAGTACCGGGTTTTCGTCTAAGTTTAATTGTTTCTTTAAAGATTATTTTTCATCGGTAGAGTGTGTTTTCATCCTTAACGTTTTGGCTACGTGTACGTGTCAGCTGTTGCAGTTTCTTAAAAGCGTGTTTGGCTTGGCACAAGTTAGTAATGAATACAAGTGGCACAACCCTTTCATTAATTCTTTTCAGAGAAATGACGTGCTGAAGACCTATGACGTTACCCATTTATTTATTATTTTTTCTTTTAAAATTACCGCTTTCTAATATTTTTTCTTTCAAAAAGGCGCTCTAATTAAGAAAACTGAGTTTGATTAGACCTATTTATAATTTTATAACCGCATTACGAACGATCTAGTTCTTCAGTTGAAAATTGCAATGAACAAATTAAATCGTCCTTTTTTTTTCTGTATGTTAGTGAATGGAAAAGTTTTAAATTATAGTTGTTCTTAACGGGAATTTTTGTTTCTAGATGGAAAAAAAATGGAAGTTATTTATGGTCTTGTAGCAAATGGTAATTTAAAAGCGAGGGAATTAAGTGTTTGTTGGGAAAGTCGTCTTTTACTTGCTTGCCATGTAGGTGACAGTGCCTTTTCTAATTAACGACGTTGGACAACAACTTGAGATTGGAAACGAAATTGCGAATTAATAAAGAAAGACTAACGGCACTGCAATTGCAATATTTAAGGCAAAGGAAATGTTCTACTCATACTTTTCTAAGGCTTACTGTTTTAACGTTGTATCGTATGTATGTTGGCATTAATAGCTAAGTTTAGTCTTATTTTCAGCTAATTTTGTTTGTTTGGGAATGAATTTAAGATAAAAAACAAAACAAGATTAGATGAAAACTTCGTTTTTCAAGAACAATCTTTTATTCGAATAGCGTTGTTGTTTATTTGGTGCATTCCAGTGGATGTGACGAAAGGTGCACAAACAACTTTTCACGTGCTATTAGCACCGAATTGACGCGACATTGATCCCTCAAAAACATTGAAACTTTTTGAAAACCGTTTAAAACTCCAGGCCAAGTTAAATACAAGATTAGATAAAAACTTCGTTTAATAGCGTTGGTGAACTGACTAAGTATTTTAGTTTCAGGTTTCAGTCTTCAATCGCAGACTATATTTGAGCTTTTAATTTTAAAAAATGGGTTTATGGCAGCCAATTACTTTATATTTATACTAGTAAATAGCCCGTCAAAAATGACGGAAAATTTATTTATTCATTTAGCTCATATTGCTGCGCAATATTCGCTACAGTTGAAGTATTTATTTTTTATTTTGGAATTTTCGCACACGGTGGCGCTGGTGAGGAAGCACGCGCTTGTAAAAAATTCTTTACTGCAAGCAAGGTTGTTTCTATAGAAACAACCTTGCTGGAAGAAATAATTGCCAAATTGTTATAGAGAGATTGCCAGATTGTTATAGTTTGTTAGTGTTGTTATTATTATAGAAACATAACTAGTGAGGAGGAGGAGCAGGAGGAGGAGGAGGCAGATTTAGCATTTTAGAACAATTAGATTTCGATTTAAAGTTCTTAATTTTACCAACAGCAAGCGCTAACAGCGTCATCCAGGTTTAGGCCAGCCAATCAGAAAATTTCTATTTCCTGACATCCAATGTTTGAATTTAGTTTTAAATTTTTAAAAAAGCGGATCGGAGCGTAAGCAACACCTTACCAGGTATAACCGATCTTTACATACCGTAAATGTGGTAATTAACGTGACCTAAATGTCTCTAAATTTGACAGATTAAATTATAACGCAGGATTAATTAGTATATTAAGTTTGAAGTGTCTAGCATACTGGGAACATAAGTAAAAACGACCTCGAAAATTTGAAACATGTTAAAATATTCTGAAACATTTTTTACGACCGGTCAATTTAAATAAAGGGTTGTTACTGTACTGCACATACAATAGTTCAGGAAGATATTTTATTTACAAAACAACTTGAAACTCAACATGTTTGTGCCTAGCACGAAACGATGGCGACGGCTGTCATCGAAATGACAACTGAGCTATAACGATGCTGCAAAAACATCAATCTCGGGTGTATCGTGTAAAAGTTCTTATAAAATGAGATGCTATGCAACACAATGGAACCTTAACTTTCACAACGACTCACATTTGAACGTCTGGAACAAGTATTTAATGTACAGTCAGCAAAAATACTAACCTTACTTGGTAGGAAGCGGCTGTATCGCAACAACACTATAGGGCGCCATTTTGATCTGCTGCTAACCTTGTCATGAGTTACTGTAACTTCCACTGTGCTAAATTATTCCTTGCAGGCATACCAGTATGACCATGCTTAAGCTTACATGACGCGTGATCAACTGATCATGAAACTGTTGGGGTCGACTTTGTGTAGAACACGATCAGGATGAAGCAATGTCAATGACACGAACGAACAGAACAGAATTCATTGTATTGAACAAGAAGAAAGAACAATACAAAAAGTCTAGCAAGCACCTCGTTTTACTTTACAAAGTTAAAGTGAACACGAGAATAAAGCATTGTTGATTTTAAAAGGAAAAACCAACATCCACAATAATACAACAAAAACAGGCATGCCATCTGCTTACAATATCCATTTAAATATTTCATATTCAATTCAAACAGATGAAATATATTAAATTAAGTAAACTTAATTTGATAGCTGAATAAATAAATGCAACAGTTTATTGGCATGGTTAATCTATGCTGATAACCAGCAGAAACTACACTGTATACACGGTGGCGCAAGTTTGAATAGTTAATAACATTTTTATTACTCTACACTCTACAGCAGGATTTCCCAAAGTGTGGGTCGGGACCCACTGGTGGGTCGCGAGCCAATTTTTGGTGGGTTGCAAAAAGTAAAAAATTAAAAGTGAAAATCAGAATGTGAAGTTATACTTCTTTAATTTGCTTAGTTGTAGTAAAATGTATTAATAAATGATTATTTTAGCCCCTCCTAATTTTCATAACATAAGCTAGAATAGGTTCCAATGTAACGCGGATTTGTAAAGGTGGATCGCGGTCCATGAAAGTTTGGGAACCTCTGTTCTACAGTATATAATTACCTAGATCTGTCTATCTACTAGTCTGTTTGGAATCCTTTTTGTGTACACTCACGTTGTTATGGTGAATCTCAGTGATCGAGGTGGTTCTTCACCATAACAATATGAGTGTGCATTTTAATTAAAACAATGAACTGCGTGCTGGAGAAACGTTCACTATGTATATAGTCATAAAAACTTAATGCAATGTTTCTATAACAAGGAATAAGCCCCGTGGTTAGATCGCAACTTCGGAGTCTAGTATTAAACCCTATATTTACACTCATGTTGCTTGGCAGCATACGTTGGTATGGAAACGTATTCAGCGTATGGTAAACACATAAGCCTACCGTAATCGTGCTGTTACTTGTATAAAAATTAAAAACCATGAAAAATAACCGAACGAAGAAAAACGCAGTACCTTATATAGATTTTTTTGTTGGAATCAATTGAAGGCTTGCCCAGAATAACGTTGTAAGCGCCAAAACTTCAATATTATGGAAAACCGTGTCCCCCAACGTGTCGCCTCACAAAGAAACTTTCAAGAGACAACAGAGAAAAGAGCTAAAAAAAACTTTTTTTGATTTTATGGTCAGAAATTTGTGAACAGGTTGATTAGTATATTAGAATTTTAACGGCCTTGATCGGATAGCTGTTAAGTAAAAAATCCAACTCCTTGTTGGACATTAGTCAATAGTTCATGTAACTTTTTTGACGAGAACCTGACACAACAGAAGTTGAAATGGTTTCCGCTTAAGTACAACTTTTTCAATCACAATTTGATAAGTTTATCCCACGTTGATTCTTTTTTATCATCAGTAAAGTTTTCCGATGAAACGATCTTGAAACACACAAAAAATTATTTTCCAAAATCTAGATCTAAAGCATAGAAAAACACCGTAACAGTTGATGCTACCCTTAAAAATGATAAATTCAGTTTCTTAAACATACAGTACGTAGTGTCGTTCGAAAAATGACTAGGCTATTTAAAAAACGAATAAATTAACATTGCATATGAAATTAAATAACTAACTAGGCTTGCCATCCGCAGTGTGTAGTTTCAAGGGAATGAGTCGGAATAATGGTCAAACAGGGTCAAACACTCACTATTGTTCTCTGTTGGAAACTAATGCGCTTGATGAAACTCTCGGGTGCTCGGACGAGAATTGCTTTGCATTTGTTGGTGGAAGTGATTGTTAGTAGTATATAGAGTGTCCATATGACCCTGTTTTCCTGGATTTGGCCGGTTTTTAACAAGCTGTCTCCTTGTCCCGAAGAAATCATTTTGAGTTTTAAAATCAAAGTGTTGGATACTCGTCATTTTACTCATCAGTTGTCCATGGCTGATAGCGGATAGTCCCAGTTTGTAATTCGGTGTGTTGAATAAGCCACCTCAGGTCGAACTTTCATCTTCTCCATATTGGATTGACTTGGACCTTAGGATGGTTTTGAAGAATTATCTTTCAATAATTGAAAGCAAGACGTTACGCGTATTAAAACAATGAAGCTGCTCATTTTAATTTTGATGATCGCCAGTATGATTCCTGTGGTAAACACGAGAACTAATCTTGTTCCATTTCATAAGAGGTCCATTTAGTTTTCACGTTTCCATGCGTAGATTCTGGACATTCATGTAGATTGTTATCGCGCGAGAGTAATTTCATTATAATTGAACTGTTTTCTTATTTCAATAACTTTTGAAAAAATGTTAGTGTTTTCAAAATGCCAAGTTATGGTGTCATTCCATAGAAATATTCCCTATTCTTCACGTCCCATCTTTATGTGCAGGGTAGTAAGTTGATTGTTACTGTGTGAGAAGTAACTTGTTGATTGAGTAAATTGTTGAAATTGTTCAGTTTTCTTATTGCAGCACTTTTTTTTTGTGAAGAAATTTGTACTAAATACTAATTTTTGACGTAGAATAACTTTTTCTTTTCGGTTTATATGAGGGCGAGTTCATGAAATCTTTAGACACCAAAGCAACTCCACAGCAGCAGCAAATTACAGTACCTATACATTAGAAAAAAAAAAACAACTTTAAATATACAGTCGAACCCCTCTTTAAACCGCCACCCTTGGTACTCGATAAAAGTTTAAACATTTAATTCTGGAAAGAAGTAAAATCAACAATAATAAAGAAAATGTATGGATCTTTACAATAATTTTGGTACTTTCCTGTTATAGCTAGGCCCAGGACTGATGTTGCTATTTGCTTGTACTTAATTATGGGTTTATTGCGCAGGTTAAGTTAGGGAAAACAAAGAAACGTATTGAACTCTATTGTTTTGTTTTCCTAACCTAACCTGCAGAATAAACCCATAATTGAGCACAAGGAAATAGCAACATCAGACTTGGCCTGGTTATAACAGGAAGATACCATAATGTTATTACTGTTCCTTAAATTTGTAAAACTGAAGGGCACCGGGCAATATAATGGTAAGGCTACACCATGGGTCGGCAACAGGCGGACCGTATCCGGACCGCGGAACTTGGACCGCCAAATATCTATAGTTTCTATACTCTAAGCAACGATTCTCCCTGATTCTGTAGGGACGTAGGACGTGATATGACGATAGAACGTTTTATATAATTTCTTAAATGAGTCAAAATAAAAATGTAAAACTAGTTAAATATTATGAGTTGTGTTTTTCTGGACCTCGATAACCATTTTCAATAGTATCCGGACCCCACTTAAAATTACTTGCCGACCCCTGGGCTACACCATTTCCAAAAATGATATTTTTACATCCCAACTGTTCCTCAGTACCGTATCTATCTTGTTACTTTACGAAATCCTGGATTTACCAGAAAATGACAGCATAAGATAAGAAAATCATCTTGTTTGCTCAGTATGGTACTCTATGGAGTTTCTCAACAGAAAAACGGCTCTCCAAAACAATTTCAATAATTTGGCTTACCATTATATTGTTCGAAACTCTTCAATTGTAATAAGAGTTTCAAAATAAATATTCTGAGAAAAAATAACGTACTGTATACAAAATTAAAGTAAAAACAATGTAATATTTATGTATGTAAAATGCAGCTCATGCATTCGTTATAGTTTTTTTCATACCAAAAATTGGGGGATATTTCAAAATGTTCATGCCATTTTGAATATCTAATTTTTGTGAGCAGTGTAGTTATACCCATTATAATTAGGCTAAGTTCACGATGCTGCTTTTTTTCGCTTAAAAGCGCTAACATTTGTGCAGTTACTGTACAACGTTACCAACTTGTTAGCGTTTATAAGCGAAAAAAGCAGCATCGTGAACATTACCTTATTAGTGTATGGCAATTGTATGGCAGATTCCTCTATAATTATATATAATTTATAGTAGAGATTCCTCTTTTGCTTGAAATTCGAAGTGACCTCAAACATGTTTTGTAACGTGATAGGTGTGAAAATATTGTTTTTAAAACCAAAAAAAAAGAACAAAAAAACAACTATAAACTTTTACTTTAGATTGGTGGATGAAGTTTAGGAAAAATATTGTTAGGATAAAAAAATTTTTATGCTAACCTAGCGTGAAGAATATTTTAATATTTTTTTCCACCTAACCTAGCTTAGTGTCTATGGGTGTAGACGTTAGTTTAGTTAGAAAATACAACAACATTAAAATATCCCATTTTTTGTTCAACATTATTTGCGCCCTAAACTCACCACCAACCTAAGGTAAAAGTTTACCAAAATAACAATTGGTTTTGTTTAAGAGACGAATTTGTAAATATGTCTTTGAGGAAACTAAGGCATTAAAAACAAATGTGTCATTGTCTTGAAATAAAACCACCTACTTGTTTGTCTATGCGAAATGAACCATTTCATCCATCGATTTGTCTTCGATACGTTCGAAAATGGGCGAGATCTTAATAACACTAAAACATCTTCCAAAAAAATTCTACTACCGATGATGTCGATCGTAGTCATTCTTTTGTGCGACTTGTTCAACTTTCACTCAATGCCCTTTTTTAAAGTAAATGACTGTTTTGTTGCTCGTCGCGTTGATTTCTTCGCTTCTCTCAAAGGTCTTTGGTTTGGATGCATGGTAGAATGAATGTTTCGGCAGTTTTGTTCGACAATGTAACGAACGTTTTCGAACAAAATGTAACACAAGTTTCTCGCGCGCTCACACGCCACCACAACTCATCAATGAA
>JAQIWH010008473.1:0-10197 GCA_034695005.1 Cryptops parisi | reverse complement strand
AGCTGGCTTGCAACTTGAGGCCTGTCAACTGAAGTTAACAGATTTTTTTTGCAAAATCTGTTCATTTTGCTTCTATAAATATACAGTTGACTTGGCCTCGTGGTGGCCTGGAGGTCAGAGTTCACCTCTGGCAGCAGTGGCCCGGGTTTGCCTCCCACTCGTGCCATGTGGATTCAGTTTGGGGTCTGACACAACGGGGGCAGGTTTTCTCGGGCGGGGTTCTCCTGTTTTTCTCCTGCATCATAAAACCTTGTTACGCCTTTGTTCCACCCAACTCGTCAATTTCAGCAAGAACCGGACAAACTTCGTAAGACAATTTTCAATACTTAGGTTCTTTTTCTGCTTGAAAAACTTCTTATCCACTTTTACATACCGGTATATTGGTATGTAAAAGTAAATTATTGCATAACCACTTAATCATTTTTTTGACATCGTTTATACCAATCTCATTCACACACTCACTCGTAGCCCAAAATTGTTTAATGACATGTAACACCATTTTCTCCCAATACTCGGAAACAAAAAGACATTCAAACTACATACGCATCTTTTTTTCATCAATACAATACATTTGTAATGTAACATCATTTTCGATACATATAAATCCGACCCCATCATTCTGGAAAAATCGATTGGGACGAAACTTTGAGGAATCGACTTAGCATTCCTTTCTGGTGGTCCCAAAAAAAATTAAAACACTAATTATAAAAGGCTGCGCTATAATTTAGACATAACTGTTATGTACTTTTCTGCACTATCATTTTTTAGCATTGTCATTAAACAATTTAGTTACAAAGTGAGCTGGATGACGATTGTTTCTGATTGCTGAATACAGTATCCGCAATCTACTAGTTTCAAAGATATGCGAAAAGTTGGGCAATTGCAGTTTCTTACATTTTTTAGTGATGAATGGAATCATAGTTTGACAATTTGAAAGCATCTTTGATACAATGCAGTATATAATTAGTAGTAGTTGTAGTTATTTGACTGCATTGGAGTCTTGCCGTCAAAGATTTTTGAGTAGAGATTTTTGATGTTACTTAATATTATGAAACACTATTGATGTCAGTTTTTAAGGCATGTAGGCAACATTTGAAGTCGGCGCAACACATGCATGCAAACGTAAATGAGCAATACGAGTTGTACTCGAGTGTACAATACGAGTTGAGGAGTATTGCGCCGACTTCAAATGTACACGTCTTAAAAATTGATATCAATATAGTTTCATAATATTAAGTAACATAAAAACCAATTTGTAGTAAGATTACGTAACGTGTCGTGTACCGTTATTAATTGTATTGGAAATAAAATTATTTTATACTTTTTTGTGCAATTTTTGAAGTCGATTTTTTAATAGTTTAATCATCATTTCTTCAAAAGTCATCTTTTTAGAATCATTTTCTTCTTCAAATTGATGGTTCAATTAAAATCCAGTTGTTGAACTGAATTCGTCAGGAGACGCCACCATCGTGTTGATTGTAGTTTTTGCGCAAAGTATCATGGTGCTTCTTCATTGTCTATTGATAAAGCCGTCGGCCTTGACCTGTGAAAGAGAAATGGTAATTTTGCAAGAAGTTTATTGGATACTTGATGTAATGAATTTCATTTCCTGATGTAATTTTATCAACAGTCTATATTTCTGTTGTAAAAAAAAATAATATTTAAGCGAATAGGCCTATATATTGCCGGTATCTAATGTATACATTAAATTGTAATATCCAAAATCAATAGTAATGCTTATTAGATGATATATTACTATACATTTTTCATATTTATAACGATAAATTGTAAGGTTTTTTTAAATCAATACCCAGTAATATTTCTCAGAGCTTATTTCTCAGAATAAAAATATGCATCATTACAACCGTGCATTAATTAATGTCTTTCAATTTTTTTTATATAAAATGTAAAACGTTAACACTAATCAATGAATGTTACTGATGAGCAATATAACATATAGGTAGTAGTTATTGAACATTAGGTAATGGTACATTAGGATACATTAGACAAAAATTGACATTATTACATTTTATATTAAACAATTACTAACAGTACTTTTTATTATAATTATAGTTACAATCATAATTATTATTATTATTATTGCCATGAAACTGACTTATAAATCGAATGAAAACACACCAAAGTGTTAGTTGCGTTTCACCAGCGCTATGAAGTATTTGGTCTACCAATCCAATTCTGATTGGGTTCAACCCCACCCAATCGAATTCGCAAATCCACTATCTCGTCGTATTCAAAATAATCGCATGTATTTTCGAGGAAATAATTCTCAAAGCAAGAGCAAAAAAGTTGACAATGTCATTGTCAAGAAGCTTTTCGATTCGAGTTTCAGCGTCAGACGCAAATTTTTTTGGGTTATATCCATGTTGATATGCTTCGGGTTTTGTTTTTATCAAAATGGCATTCTACTTTACGGTTACTTGGCAGAACCAGTAGCCGTGGAAATTACGGTTCTTCGTAACGATTCGTTGTTTTTTCCTGCTGTTACGTTTTGCCCTCACAAATTGTATATGCATTATGATCACACCATAAACACCGTCGTACGAGATTCATCTTTCCAAGTGGACGTCAATAATGTGTGGAAAAGTATCACAATAAGCGGCTTCATTACGACTACGACTTCTGTAAGTTATTTGAAGTTTTTTCACAATATGGTTATGTATAATAGGAAAATATCGCAGCTCAATTAACATATTTATTATACTAAAGTGTGTAGGTGCAGCAAATGAACATGGAAGTGCATCTGGTTGTGAAGAAAATCGTTCACCGTATACAATGGAAACGATAAACATAGCTTCTGTGTATGGAACTTGCACTATGTATTCTTCGAGTGAGATATACTATTTTTGGTACTTTTCTTTTAACTGAGAAATGGCTTGTAGCGTTAGTGGCTACGCATTGTTGTTTTTAAGTAACCTAAACTGTAGTGTCTGTGTATTAGATGCAATTTAGGTTAGTTAAAAAATACAACATTTACTAATTTATCATTAATCATAAAATTAATATGTTTTTGTTTTGTCTGAACTAAAAGCAAACTTATTCCAAAGTGCCACAAGCGGTTTTTAATTTTAAAAAAAGTACCTAATTTTTATTATGTATCTGTATAAGTTGCAAACTCATAACGTTTTTATTGATACTCATAGAAATTCCAATGATTTTCAAAGGACCAGACACCTTTATATTTTTTAGGCAAGAGTTTTCTCAAATCTCTATGTTTGGATTTACGAATGGATTTACACCAATGACTGCTGACAAAGATTTGTTAGACAAAGTGGCATTTGCAGTAAGTATTTTCAGTTCATTCCAATTTGTTTATTATAATGTAATTGACATAACAGTATATGAAGCGAGGAGTTGAAATAATTATCAACGAAAGAGTATTGAAAAACGAAAACAACAACGGCGGGTTCGCCGTAATCAAAACACATAGAATTGCATAGTTTCTTTAGATAGATACAGTAACTTATTGTTATTAAATATCCTTATAAGATGTTAGTACATCCATCTGGAATCATTCCACGTCATGAATCAGCAATGGCAACGTTGGTATATGCAAATCGAAGCTCGCAAGCTACTGTATCTGCTAGAGAGGTAAGTCTGATGTTTAATGGCATTGGCACGATATTTAAAAGTACGGTACATAACATTGTATTATTCCAATTTTTTTTTCAAGTTTCGCTATGTGAACAAGAAAGGAAACCCATGCACTGACGAGAAGACTTTTAAAGAATGCATAAACAACTGTATTGATAAACAGATGGTCCAGAGTGTAAATTGCAGGTAAAAGCATGAAACTACATTATTGTAATCTAGTATTAAAACTTGATTTTCAACTGAATCGGAAAACAATAATAAAATATGCTGATTTTTCCATTTAATTTAATTTTAGTTTGCCATTCATGAACATAACTGGGATTCTTAATCCATGTGACACTAAGAGCAAAATTGCTAAAGCTTACAAGCAATCAACTTCTTTTTACAAACATCTTAAGCTTTCGGATTGTTCTTGTTCTCGCCAATGCCGCGACATCATTTACGGTATTTCCACCGATGTTGGTATCCAGACTAATCACACTGATGTCATGCTGAGTTTTGCGACCAATACGTACGAAATCGTTACTGAAAGCAGCTCTTATCCTCTCTCAAACTTCCTCAGCGATTTGGCTGGGAATTTGGGATTCTATCTTGGAATATGCGTTTTCAGTCTGTTGGAACTTGCCGAAACGACCATCAGCAAAGTACTTGTAAAGCTTCAACAAAAGTATTGAAACGTACATACGGTGGACAATTGCACTTGAAATGGATAATATCGTAAGTAACAAATTTCATTATTTTAATTTTATTCCTCATTGAAAAATTTTGGTTAAGCTGTTTATTAAGTTTGTTGTTGCTTATAGGGTGTTATCTCTTATTGCTGTTATTGGCTAAATCTTGAAGACATAATTGTGATTGCTATTAAATACAGACGAGAGTATCGTCTCAGATGCTCCTTATGAGCGAGAACATTTTATTTTTAATGTTATTCTGTGAGGTGAGGCACATGTAACGAAATGTTTATGTACCTGTTTCTTATCTGGCATAATGTGTACGCCATTAGTGGAGTTCGTCCGTTGTAATATAAATGTCAGTATTTGCGATTTTCGACTTTGGCGAGATTTTTGCAGAAAGTGATCGTCACCTAAATCGAGCACAATTTGTATCTTTAGCTTGTTATATGCTCTGAAATACAACTACACAATTTTATTCACATTTTTCTTTACCTGTAAATTTATTTATTTATTTATTTATTTCATTATACACAATCCGGAGGGATCACAAAAGATAAAGTAATACAAAATGATTCACATAATAAAGATTATACAAAAAAATGAGGTATAAAAATTAATTATAAAAGTGTGATAAGGGACGTATAAAACCCATAAAATAAATGCTCATAGAGGCAATACGATTTGAGCGAAAGTAGTGTTAATTGATGAAGTTTAGTACAAAACTCTCCGAATTTTTTAGAAACTAGTTTATTCTTAACACAACAGTAAAAATAGAAAACGTTTTAATCAAAATATGAACTGTAAAGGCTCATTTTACACGTCAAATGTTTTCAACCAAATTCCATCAATTCGAACTGTTCTTATGACATCATACACACATCTTGGCGCGTTTAAGTGCTTTTGTTGTTTTTCGTTGTTTGACAGAAAGCACGAAAGCGCACCCGGACGTTAGTAAGACGTCATAAAAACAGTTGGAATCAATGGAATTTGATCGAAAAAGTTTGACTTGTAAAATGGGCTTAATGAAATCACACTTTTTTTCATCGATTTAATTTGTTTAATGAATTTTATTCACATGTCTAGTTATCACACATGACAGACAATTTTTGTCGTTGACATTAGATTATAATCGCTTTATATAGTATGTTTTACTATAGTAAAAATATTTGTATTGTTTATCTGTTTTGCAAAAATACTTTCTTGTTTAAAGCTGTAACCTGTAACATTACACCTGTAACATTTTAACAGGTAGTCAATATTATTATTAATACTGGATTAACTTCAACTTCTAAAATAATTGCAAGGTAAAATAATGATAAAACAAGAAATAGGAGACCAAACGGCTGTTGTCTTAGAAATGGTTGCCAGAACTTAACCTGTAATTGTAAATCAAATTACATGTTTTTGAATTTTTACATTATCCTATCTTATGATTATGTTTTTGTGATTTTTCTCAACAATAATTAATAATAAAGATTATTCTAAAATACTGAAAGATTGGTGCCAACAGGAATCCTTATTTTTTATGATACAAAATGACGATGCCAACTTTCCACGTTGTCAACAACTTTGTCTCTGATATCATTTCAAGGTAACGACAGTTAATGAAGTAAATGATGGTTAATGTATAATTGATAATTGGAATATAATTAGAAAACAATTGGCATATATTGCCAATTATTTTCTTGATCAATATAAAAACTCAGACTTAAGGTTGTCTTAGAAAACAAATATCAAAATCAAAGGGTACCTCTCATAAAAGTAGAATTACCCATTCTCATAATAAACAATATTTCATCGTATTTTATATTATCTGTATATTGTTATCAATTTCACATATTCTATAATAATTTATTAATTGAATATTAAATTTCATTGATTTCTGATCATTCGCCATGGCTTAATGCACTGCCCTTCAGAGCATATCCGGGACATACCCAAGTCCGCCATCTTTTCGTAGCGCTTACATAATCTTTCTTGGTTTTAAGTAGTCGTTTCACAATATATTTCTTAAATTAGGAATAATACGTTTCCAACACGTTTCTTAATAAGAAACGTGCAACGCGATCAAATAACAATTGCCAACGAGTTCTAAATCTAAACTTAACTTTGTGCATTTAGCATTTGTGATTGAAGTGAATGCGTTGATGTCTCATGTCAGTTGACACACAAAATGGAATGTAATGACTTCATGTGCTAAAGTACGACAAACCCTGAGCTTCCATCGGTGGGCATAGTATCGTAACAAGAATGATGTCCGGGTTTTTTACATTTTTTGAAGCTACTTTGTGTTTCGTAAGGATCAAACCACAGATGTCCCTGATCACTCCAAGTATTGGCATGTCGCAGTAATTCACGCCCATACTGCTGTCTAGCATAGAGACCCGGACTTGGTGGTCCGTATATCCATTCTCCTCGTATTCTCACTTTGGTGGGTATTGTTGTGAAAAGTTCCGTCATGTTGACATGCTCGTTGGCTGTCTCGTTGACTCCTATCATTTCTATGAAGAAGTCCGGTGTGTTGATTCGGAAGTAACCGTACCCCTTCATGTGGAAGTTACCAAAGTAGGGAGTGCTTTTCTCGTTTTCGAAAGGCGTTTTGTTGCCCTCGAAGAATGATTCGTTGGCCAAATAATAGATGATGTCACCATCATAATCCCACGGTATAGTATCACGGAATTTGACAGCTCCCAGGGCGGTACCTCCGTAAACGTAGTATCGAATGTTATGTTTCAAACAGTACTCGTGAAATAATTTTAGAACATGGATCACACGGTCAATGCAACAAACTGGCATGAACTTGGTCGCTGCTGTGATGTCCAAATTCTTGCATGTGTATTTACTTTCTTCGCATGTGAACCGACGTCGTACATTATCTGGTAACACAACCCTGTTCAGCTTGTAAAATTCTACTAACGGCAACCAAGTCTTTTTATCCAACATTTTCTCATTATCTTTTGCATCGGTAGCGAAGTACATTGCATCCGGACAAACAAGAACACTGTCTTTAGGTTTTAAGCGAAGGAAAAATTCTTCGAATACAACTTCACTGGGCATTCTGATGCTGAACAAGATCCTCTTGAATAGCGATTTGCGGGCGATGAAGGGACCTTTCACGTAGTCACATAACATGCACTCGTTTCTCGATTTATAGTAAACGCCCTTGTAGATCAATTGATACAATTTAAGTTCACTCTGATAACAGCCAATTTCCCAGTGTCCGGTTTTATTTCTTGAGGCACCACCTACAATGTCGATTTCGTGTGTATTCGCATTACTCAACAAGGCTATTTGCCTTTCCACGAATGTTAACCACAAAAAATTATCTAATCCACGACCCAGTAACACGTATTTTGTGGCCGCTTCATCGATCAGCATGTTCCATGTTTTACCAACTGTGTCTTTTTTCTGCACTATCTGAACGTCTTTCTGGTTAATAGAACACTTGGTGCTTCCAGTTGCCAATATGATGGCAACTTCGGGATGCGTTGAATGGATGCTTTGAATGAGCTTATTCGTATCCTGTGCACAAGTTAATGTGTCGTATGGAAAAAACAAAATTGTCAATAAATCTTTCAGTTGTTTCGTTTTAGTACATGGCACTTTAACCCAACTGCCGTTCACAAAGTAAGGTTCCGAGAGATTGGCATGTACAAATCTATCCGGACACATGTCGTATATCGTCTGTATTACCAGTGTTTTAATCGATGCAGTGGTTGGTGTTACACTCACATGAGCGCTATGTGTTGTAAATGGTGCAAATTCTGTAATGATTGCAGACTTTTCTATATTTTCCAACAGGTTAATAACCTGATTTAGAACTTTCACCGAGTCTTTGATCCGTGTATTTTTCCGGGTATGGTCGTGTAGCCCAGCCACAACAGAGTGCAAGTTCTTGGTGATGTTATGGAACACATGTTTATCCACTATAAACGCTTGTATACTGTCCGGTTGGCTCAATGGATACATAGGTATCTAATAAATCCAAACGATTAATCCACACGAATACATCCCCATCAATACCACACACACCAGGTAATTTTGTTTCTTTGATCTCAACATGCTTCTAGGTTTTTATAAAGAAAGAAAAAAAAAGACATTTCAGAACAATGTACCTGAAATTATACATAAACTTATTTAAAACTTGCATTTGTTTATAATTTTTAGAAATGACCACTGTAGGCTATTTCCTAGTGCTGCAACTGGTACTCGCTGTGTTACACTGAATGAATTGAATCAGGTAAGAAACACATTCCGTTTTTTATTAATTTTTAGAGTTACAATTACGATCGTTTTTGCAACTGGTTGAGATCTACAAATGAAGCAAAAGCTATCTTTAAGCTATGTGACTATATCATCTTTAAACAATGTTAAGTATTAGCAGCCTGAATTCAATGTGATTCTAGTTATAGTATAGGCCTACTCATAGCTTTCAGCACCTAACCATTGTTGATTCATCTTTATTATCTTTCATTTATTTGTACTCTGAAATTTATCCCTATGGGATGTAAAAATGGAAATAAATAAATAAATAAATAACCGGTTAACTCAAAGTTAAATTCTCTTGTCCTTGACGGCAACTTTATTGAAAAAGTAACTGGGATTCATTGCACAGGAAAGGAATTTTCCGAACAACAAATGGAAGCGAATTCCAAGATTTACTACAAGAGTAAGGAAAACGACGAGAAGAAATTGAAAGACAATATCTATGTATTTGACGCGTAGTATCTCCGTCAACAACGCAAGGTTCTATTCATTAATAAGCAAGGTGTTATACCCGTTTCTTTAGGTAGGCTGCGTAAAGTTAAAGCTGTAAGAGTATTGACGTAAAATTACGTCTTATGGTACTATACAAGGGATACAAATTCGAAGTAGCGCGACTTGGTCCGCGACATGGTCTGCCCATACGGTCAGCAGATTTGGTCACCAGGCCCAACATGCTTGACTGACGTGCTTTTTCAACATAATTTGTCAAATAAATCGAATAAATCAAAACTCGCATAAATTGAAATTAGCATAAAAAGAAAAATGCATAAATTGAATTTTGCAAAAATTGAAATTTGCATAAAAAATAAAAATCGCATAAATAAAAAAATCTGGATTATTTAGGAGTTTACGTTGCTAAAAATCGCGTGTATCAAAACAAATTATAAATTGAAAATTGTATAAATCGAAATTAATTGACAAAGGGAAAATCGCATAAATTTGTATCTTATTCATAGTCCTATAGATAGGCATAGACACAGGACAGTGCATACGTATAAACGTAATTGTAAGTTCAAACACAGCGAGTGAATCCACTTCACCCCCATCCATTTTTTTTTTTTTTTGCAAAATTGCAGCCATTTCTTAATTGCGGACACCCAATATAAGGGTATATGTACTGGTATTTCTGTATGTGTGTGCTGTAGCCTATATGTTTTTGCAAATTAACGCTTACTATTGGTCCATTACTTACCTATGTTGAATAAATCCAGATTGTGGAAAAGTGAACAATTAAATAAATGTCCAACTATACTTAATAACTGCAGTGTACAGTTTATAAGTAAATAAAAATTCCATCTACTTGAACACTGTCTCCTACAATAAGCATCAAATAAACTGTTTGTGAACCAAAAAAAATTCCAAATGAAACTGTTTGGTGCAGTGAAAAACGTTTTGTACGAGCATAATAATAATGTTCATAATAATTCTCGGGGTAAACTTTAAAAACGTAACTTACCTAAAAAATACGTTTTATTTGCATACAAATAGCTACACATACTGTACAGTATATAAATAATGCATGCAGGAAATATGAATACCGGTAGCCTACCGGGTGTCCCAAAAGTGTTATTTCATATAAATAACGGAATAACGAAAATGCCCAATGTGGGATATAACAATATCTTGAGGGATTTCTTTTCAATAG
>JAQIWH010008472.1:0-10224 GCA_034695005.1 Cryptops parisi | reverse complement strand
TACTGTGCCATAGGTTTAACATGGTCAGTACAAAAAAATGTCAATAGGGGTTAACCATGGGTGATGTATACTCTTAAGTCCAAGGGACTTGTTGACAGATCTGCCTTATAAATACAAAATAATTAAAATACAAAAAAAAAAAATTTAGAATACAAGTTCTAGGAAAGGATAGCTTCAGGCATCTAAGGTGTGTAGGTGAAGTTTAAGTTGTTTCTTCAGTTGGTTGTATGATGTTGCTTGCAGTAGTTCTTCTGGTAGCTTGTTGTACATCTGTGTTAGAATGTAGGTGATCCTTCGTTCTCCAGCTTTGGTGTTTGTATTTGGAACAGCAAACCTGGGTCTGCCCGTTCTTTTGTTATGAGAGATGAATGGGTAGGGTGTCGGCTGAGAGTGGTTGAAGAAGTTTTTGATGATGAAGTGGTACGTAAAAAGGTTGGGAATGCTTAGGATTTCGTTCCCTGCTTTGCTGTAGTCTTTTTGATTCAAGATCTTAATAAAGCGTTTTTGGGCTGTTTCTAGTGGCCGCAGGTATGTTTGAGCTGCCCTTCCCCATATAGAAATCCCGTATCTAATGTAAGGTTCGGCAAAAGAGTGGTAAGTTTGTTTGAGAGTCTTATGAGGGACTATGAGCGACAATTTTTTGAAGTGAAAGAGTGTGACACGTAATTTCGAGAGCACTGAAGTAATGTGAGATGCCCATGTGAGGTGAGAATCAACAAAGATACCTAGATATTTGTATGAGTTAACATATTCAATTTTACAGCATTTGTCATTACAGCACGCTGTATGCAGGCAGCTATGGGAGTGTAGGATAAGGTTTGGCAAATTTTGATCTTGTTTTAGGGCTGATCTGACCGCTACTAGTTTGGTTTTGGTAATGTTGATGTCAAGATGCCAGTTGTGAGACCATTTTTGCAGCTTAGCAATGTCCTCCTGAAGACGACTGGCAGCCATGTGCAGGCTTCGGTGTGTAGCAACCATTAGGAGATCGTCTGCATACATGAAAATGGAGCTATGTTCGATAGTTTCTGGTAGTCCATTGACATAGACCAGAAAGAGAAGGGGTCCTAGGATTGATCCCTGTGGTACACCTTTATTGATGGCATACTCCACACTCTGTGCCCTGCCAATCTTGACTTTGAAGTGACGATCAGTCAAGTAATTTCTGAACTATTCCAGTGTTGGACCTCCGACACCCACACCATGAATGGCGTCGAGTAGCTGTGGAACCTGTAGCGTATCAAAGGCCCTGCGAAAGTCCACAAACAAGCACAGCGAGTACATACTCTTCTCTAGTCCTTCATACAATCCGTCCACCAGCATTTCCAGCGCGTCAATTGTGCTCCTGCCCTTTTGGAAACCATATTGCTCAGTCCGTAAGATATTGTTTTTGATTAGGTATGTTATCAGTTTACTATGAACATAACGCTCTACGATTTTGTCAATTGTTGGTAGGATGAAAATCGAGCAATAGTTTTGATAATCGAGTGGGTCTCCTGCTTTGAAAACAGGATGTACGATTGCTGTCTTTAGTTCAGATAAGAGTTTCGAAAATCACAAACTGATGTTGATGTAGTTGTTGTAGTTTTTTAAACGGTTCCATCAGTATTTTTTATGTTTAATAATGTCTGCAATATGGATACCGTCACAACCAGCTAATTTTTTTGGTCAAAATTTTCAATTATGGTAGTCAGTTGAGAAGTAGTGATAGGTGGCAGGTAAAAAGTGCGGTCTGAGACGATTTTATGCGCTTTAGTCTGGAGAGGATCATTACAGAAAGAATGGGATTGAATTAAAGTTTCGCTAATGGCCACTGTCAAATCATCAGCAACCTGATTTGGGCTGGTGCGGCTGCACATTTGCTCTAGTTATTTATGGCTGGAGGAGCCCTTGGTAACTATCCCAAAGAGCAGGTTAATAGCTTCCCAGATTTTGCGTTTTTTACCAAAGTAGGTCTTTAGAACAGTCGCAAAATACAATTTATTTGCATTGCGAATACAGTTTGCCACCCTGTTCCGGAGATTTTGATATTCCACCCAAAAGAACGAGATGGAATATCTCCATCACGCAAAGCATCCTCTTATGCTTTTTCCAAGATGAGTTACGGCACTCAATCATCTCTATAATATCCATTGTAATCCAGGGTCGTCGGATTGTAGTTTTGCAGGAGGGAGAAGAGCAGGTCGCAGCTTGGGTAGCAGTATCAAAGTTGCAGACAAAGAGTTTGTAGAAATCATCTGCATCTTGTATGTTTGAGAAATCCCAGTTCAGGGAGGCAAGGACACTCGAAAAGACCTTCGAGTCAGTAAGAGGCTTGAGGGTTGAATCAAGGTTGCGTTTTTTGACAGGGATAGAAAATGAGACAACAACTGGTAGGTGTTCAGAGATATTTTCGTTTAAGACATTTCCAGAGTGTTTCACATTGATATGATCAATTACAGATAAGAATAATTTGTTTAGACGGAGTTTGTGACGAGTTGCACTGTGTATTGGGTTTTTCAGCCCATGCTCTGCAAGTGCAAACAGGTAGTCACTGGTCGTTGAGGTGTTTTCTAATAGATTTAGGCTCATATCACCCAACATGACAATGTTTTTATAGGGATTGTATTTAATTAGTAAAAGTTGGACCTTATCTATAAAGTGGCGATGCTGTAGGCTATGTTGTTTGTAGATAACCATGATAAGTATGGTGAATTGACCCATTTGCACTTTACCTATAATGCTCTCAATGCCCTCAAAATTGTTTTCCAGTAGTTTGAAACTGAGCTGCTTAGAGATATAAAGAATGATTTCCCCACCTTTCTGTGACTTCCTCAGTGTGACATACTGTATGTAGTTTGGGATTTAATAAAATTGGTGCAGGGGTGAGGTAATTGAGACATCAGTGAGAGCGATGATATCGAAGGACGGCAAGGTACGGTCAAGCAGACACAAAACGTCATCGAAATATTTGCTAATTGAACGTATGATCAGGCGAAAAATGTTGAGCTTAAGAATATTCTTAGAGCAGGCTTGGGAGTCGCTCCAATCTTGCAGGTCAAAGTGGTCCGCGGTACCTTGGGGTGAGATGGTCATGGCAGGTAGGGAAGACAATTGTTTACAACCGCGTAAGCTATACTTGAGAGACGGAGAGGAGAGAAAACTAGGGTTGGGGCTGAGAAAGCAGAGGATCAATTGGAGATAAAATAAGAATTGAGATGAATTTTTAAAAGTCAATTTCTGAGGTTATACGTATGACATTTTCTTCGTCTGCTTTTCAGACCAGAATCTTTTCGTTTTTTAATCCAGACATATTTGTATTCGAATTCCCTGGCCTTTTGTTTAGTCAGCCACAGAAGTTGTTTAATTCTTGGGGATAGATTTTATTCACCCAGATCCGGTTAGAATTATTGTTGTGTAGCAAGTCGAGATTTTTTATGATGTATTTTTTTGTGTTTAACCAGGCATCACATTTCTGCTGTAAAGTGAATTTGACCAAAATATTGGGTATTTTCCCCATTGCAGCTGGAGTACGGTGTACAAAGGATACATCCTCCTGACAAAACTCTACTTTAAGCAGTTGTGCTGCTTTGTGAAGGATGTCGCGTAGATTTTCGTTTGGGGTTGCGTTGAGTCCAGTGATTTCTATGTTGGATCGGCGCCCAATTTGCTCTAGTTCGTCTAGTCTAGTTTGTGAGTTTTGAACCTTAACCTCAAGGTCTTTTTGGGAGGTAGTAGTTTGGTTGATACGCTGTTCAAGTTTATGTATGCGTTCTTCATGGATAGTTAGCCGTGGTAGCAGTTCATCATATCTACTGGATAGAAACTCTAAATTGTGTTGGGTAGTTTTTAGTTCGGATTCTAGGCAATCTACCTTTTGATGTAATGAGACCAATGGGTCCCTGATGTCCTGTATATCGTTTGTTTTAAGTAGCGACGTAGCTGTAGTGATTTGAGTCACATCATTATGCTCCACAGGTAGACCATGCTTGGAATTGCGACATTGCTAACAGTGCTAGTCTCTCTTGGCAGATTTTGATTTAGCAGACCAGGATTTTTTTGAGATATGCGAGCATTGATCATAGTGCATGAGTTTGTCACACCCTTGACATGAAATATGGTTGCTATTTTTTGGCAGTGCCACTTAGCAGATTTCACACAGTGTCATAGAGGAGATGGTCTGGTTGTATCAGCAGAGTTGAAGCAATCACTGAAGGAAGTATTGGGAATTGGAAAAACAGACCCCTTGTCAGAGGCAGGAGCAGGCAGTTATTAAAAGTGTTAGTGACGTTGCCAGTGACATGACTACTCGTCCAGTGACGTTGCTACTGCCGCACAGTAGAAAACACAAAATAACAATAAATGTAAAAATGAGTATTAATCTACAACATGTCAGACCTTATAGATTTACAGGAATGTAATACATGTCAATCCGAGAGGATGTAGAAAAAATAAGCCACACAGACTATGCAGAACTTTGCGGAATAAGCAGCTGTTAGCTGTTAAGTGAATTAAAACAATGAAACACCAAGCATGAATCAAAAACAAAAAAAAGAGCACTACAATAACTTGAGGACAATTAATACAACAATTGTTTTAATCTGAAGAAGTTGGGCATCAACACTTGGAAGAAGAAAAAAAAGTTGCCCAGCAGAAACAATAACTACAGCGAGATGCAACAATGCAGACCAGGCGCAAAAAATAGTCAAAATAACAAAAATAAATATACTAACAAAATAAAATAAAATAATGGTGTAAAACAGACGTGTGCATAAGTAGAGGTTACACAAGTAATAATAATAATAACCGCAGAAGAGCTAATAGCAATTAACAGTCTTAGAGGTAATTGTAATTGTAATAACAATAATAATAATATTCACAAAAAGTCTAACAAAAATGGATGGACAGACGATATGGATGCAAATAAAAGTGAGACAAATTGGCGGAGCAATCAAAGAAATAGCCTGAAGCAGCAGAATCCGACAAACTCATAATATGAAATACAATAAACGTAGCTCAAATAGAATAACCAAATAAACATATGACTAAATGAATCTCACCAACAGCTGGAGAAAATGTATAAATTAATCTAGATGTAAGGGTGGTAGCAGGATAAACCTAATAGTTTCAAACATAAAATTAAACACAAAATGGCTGAGGCACTAAAGTTAAGTAAACAATGGTTCAACCATAGAAAATTCATCAAAGAACAAGTGAGTAACAAAATAGAGATAAATAAAGAAGTAAGTAAACAAACAGCAAACGTTTAATGAAGTGGGATAAAAGAAAAACCGACTAGCTGTTGCACTCCAAAGAGAGACGAATAAGAAAGCTAAAACACACACACTCAATGAAGGTCGACTATGCTAAAACACGCACACTGAAGGAAAGTCAACAATTTTAAGCAAACAATTAAAAATCATAAACCAATCAAGTGAACCTTCAATAGGTGAGATATACAACACAAAAAATGTTAGCAAGGGAGGAAAAAGGAAATTACAGCATCAACAACAGTTTAAACAACCAGGTAAACAAGGCACATGGCAAGGACACGATATAAGAATCAAATGTAGGGACCGCATAGTCTTAAAAATGATTAGAGATTGACAAAAAACAACTAAAAACTAGCCTGTACATGATAAAACGGATTCTATCAGATGAGAACAACATGCGATTGCACTGTTGAAGTCAAACAGAGGCAAGATGTGACGAAAATTACATATTTAAATAAATTTTAAGAAATGAGTTGGAGAGCACGAAAAACGTGACCTCCCTACTTGGCCACCTAGCAGATGATGTATTATATAACATGATAATGCATTAATAATAATAATAATAATAATAACAATAATAATAATAACAATAATAATAATTCAATTCAACTCAATTCAATTTAATGTTTATTAGCATCACAGCCGAAGCCACAAGGATACAATATAAAATATAAAATTGGTGTTATTAAAACATATATATCTTGATAAAAAAGAAATCAATTTACTACATTCACTGGTAGTAAAAACAATTTTATGAGAATTTTAAAAACATTATGATATGAGGATTCGCTGGTTAACATCTGGATGGGAAGATATCAATGATTTCAGGATTAAGGTTGTAAGCATACTGCATCCTGTTGATTGGAGAATGTTCAGTGTGGGCCTTGCGTCTAAAATGTGGTTGAAAAAGATCTTTTTGATGCCTTAATTAGAATAATAATAATAATAATAATAATAATAATAATAATAATAATAATAATAATAATAATAATAATATTTTATTCATTTATTTTTATTTTTATAGATTTTTATTTTCAAATTATATGTACAAAACACAAAATAAACTTATAGATAGATAGGGTAGTCCAATTAAGTCTATGAGACTTGTGTACGGATCTATTATTGTTTGAATGATTTACAAAATCAGTAATTCAATTAAAACTATAACAAAAATTTTAAATAATAAACCAAATAAGTCAGAAAATGTTTAAATGTTTTTTTTTTTAAATAATAGTTAAATTGGAAAAACCCATTGACAATTGAAACAATTCAACATAAATCATAGTAATTTGAACTGAAAAAGAAAAAAAAATTATCAAGCTGATAACAACAGCATCTCCCAACCCAAATCAAAACAATGTAGAGGAGACTGGGGAGATATGAGATGATTTTTGCTAAAGAATTTTTAATTCAATATATGAATTATTTAAGAACGATTTGAATGCATATTTCTAACAAGCAACTAATACCCTCCTTTGCTTTATTTTATTACGTCTTTTACACTTACGTGTGGGCTGAAAATTAATCTTTTTTAAGATAAAATATTTTGTCTCAAACCACCCTAGTCAAGGGAGGTATGAGACAGCTACTAGGGAGGACTGAGACAACTATACATACATACGACTAGACATATTTCCTACGTAAAACTCTTTAATAAAACTTTCTTACATAATAAAACTTGCTACATATTATAACTTTGTACTTAACTTAGCACATACAATAAAACTAGTGCATAAACTTTTGTATATTATAAAACCTTAATACAAAAACACTAATTACACTAGGCCTACATATTAGCTACTGTACGTTGTATCGCCTAAAGTTGACAGGGAAAGTTAGCTGTGCATTAACTCCGTTCGTCCCGCACTTAGTGGTGGTAGCAGCTTCATGACGATATCTTCATTTTGTATCTGAGCTATGTCATCTATTGGCGGGTACACAAATCTTGATGAGGTCCCTTCACGACGTAGGAATTTTACTTCGCATTCGCCCTCTTCAACTATCCAAACACAGCCAATGAAGTGAACAATTCTGGTTTTAGTAGCAAACTTGATTAATATAAATTCTTCCGGCTTAATAGCCTTTCTATTCTTCAAGGATTCATGCTGCATTTCTTCCAGAATTTCATCTCCAGTGTCCGTCTCATCGCTTTCGCTTCCTGGTGTCTCTGACTCTTCAGGAAGAGTTGGTTGAGGGTCCTGGGACTTGCTCAGAAGATTCCTGCGAGCATCCGGTTTACGCTTTCTGCGATTAGCTCGCAATTGCAGTTTGGCTTCTAGGAGTGTTTTGACTGGAGTGTCGGTCAATATGCGCGTTGCTGCAGGTTTACAACCTCGACGCCACTTTCTTGGTCCTGCTTTGGAAATGGCTGAATGTTTTCTGGAGTGACAACTGTCACAGCAATTGCAGATGAACTGCTTGCATTCTGCTAAGAAAATGGACTAGCAGCTTCGTCTTCCTCTTGGTGGTATGATTCCTGCAGGACTTGCTAATTGCCGGTCCTTTACGTATGCACTAAGAAAGTCATTGTCTGGGAATATATATGCATTGAAGGGTGATATTCCAGTAGCTTTAAATCCAGATGTGATATTGTGAGGTGTAAAGGATAATGCAAATGCAGTAGCACACAGCAAAGCAATATCATAGATGATTTTTCCCGGGTTAGAAACCATCCATGCCGTAAAAACTAATAGGGAGGATGGAGACGTCTCATTCCTCCCATCATTGGGCTGTCTCATTGCTCCCTATACCGACATTTTTGACAATCCATTGCCCCCCGACCAAACAGCTGAATCAATCTCTCCATTAATTCCTTAGATTAAAGCTTCAAAGTATAATCTAACCAACTACAAAATAATATCTGAATCAACAAATAACTACACACTATAAATGTAAACCATAATAAGAAACAAAAATTTACTTTTTGAAGAACAAAATTTGGCATGCTTTTTTTACACGTGTTCTGCGTACATAGCTTAGCCATTAAACTGTCAAACTGTAAGTATTTGGTGGTAGTTTATAATATATTACTGATAGATGCAGGTTTAGAAATACACAATATTAGGTTTGTCTCAATCCTCCCTGTGTCTCATACCTCCCCAGTCTCCCCTACGAATTCTTTTATGATTCAAATCCATGTCCTTGTATAATTGAAGGGTCTGGTGTAAAAGGGTGTCAATTAACATTTTTGTCTAAAATGAATTAGAAGCATTTTCGAATGTATTAATTGCAATTCTACCTTCTTAACGCATAATTTTGAGCAAAACAACCATTTTTGCAAAGATAGCAAGAAGTGCGAAGTAGCGCATAGACCGTAAGGCAAGTTCAGATCTTCAAACGTTGAAATTATAAAAATGTTACTTAACATCTCTTTACACCAGGCCCTTCAATTCAAATCCATGCAATTCCATCAAATCCAAATCAAATCCATCATTTTCATCATTGTTATTTATGTATTACTATATGCGTTCTTGAACTTTGATGAGGATGGCTGGAATTGAGGATTTGGTGGATCAGGAAATTTCTAGATTTTACCATTTTTCTCCATGGCAAAGTTTATTTTCATACCAGAGGAACCGATATGTTTTCATCAGTGATGTTTGGTATGGATGAATAAATACTTACTGATCCACTAATTTCACAAAATTGGTGCTGTTGTTTATCTTGGACTATTTTCTTTATTAAAAATTCCTAACACTTAGTAGTGAGTCTTGTTAGGTTGAAGAGTGGAATGTGGTGTGGTGCATAAGAAAAAGTTTGACACGAGTAATCTTCAGTATCTCAATTTTGTGTACCGGTACGACTTATTATATGAATGCAAATGAGATTAGATTTTTACTGGATTTTATGTCAAAGATCTGGTGATCATTCCAAACCAGAATATCAACCTCAATCATGGATTAATCGGAATTAGCACAGGTGATAGTTGAAACATCACAAACAAGTGATCTCATGTGATTTGATTCAATTGACAACACGCCTATGGAACCAACATATTTTGGAACCATGGTTGTACATGTACAACCATGGCTGTAATAATAACATGGTTTGTTATCATCTTGGTTGTGAGTCCTAACATGGTATACTATTAGTTCCAGTGACTTGTGTTTGAATGAAAAGTCAAAAACACTTTAAAAGTTCTTTGCATCCTTTGTTGGCCTAGAATGTTTAATGAATAAACTTTAAATTGTTATAATGAACAAAACTTTTGGATTTTTTGCCTTATAAATTCAAAAGTTATAAATCCAAAAGTTTTGTTCATTATATTTATAATGAACAAAAGTTACATTCAAAGTTTATTCAATTATAGAACATTTTTGCCAGTAAACCTTTTTCAACTGAAATGTAGTTAAAAAAAAAAGGATTTTTCTACTATAGAATTTTTAAGTTGATACTAATGATTGGCTGAGTGTCTGTAATTCGAGATGTTGTAATGTTCTGGATATGTGGATAATAAAGGTTTCATTACACTCTTGGCCTTCATAAGAAAAGGAGTATTTAAAACCCTGGTTACATAGTCCTTTATGTAATCCTATGTTTTATTGGCAATAGGCCATTTCTCTTTTGTGTAAAAGTAGAAAAATCCTTTGTTTCAAACTAAATTTCAGTTGAAAAAGGTTTACTGGCAAAAATTTTGTATAAATGAATAAACTTTGAATTGTTATAATAAACAAAACTTTTGGATTGTTTTTTTTTTTTTTTTTATAAATAAAAAAATAATACTGTGCGTGTTCCGGAGCACTTAGCTGTGGCTCCATCCCTTTTTTGTATTTAGAGGGTGGAATATCTAAATTCTATGACTGAGATGAGGAATGAAAAACTCTGGAGCTATACATTGAGTAGTAAATGGTTTTGGTTTGTTGTGCTTTGCTCTTTTCTTCGGGCTGTTTATTTCATATCCCTTACTTTAAGTTAGAGGCCACTTAAAGGGGATTAAGTGTGACTTTTTTCAACAAAAGAAAAGTCACACTGC
>JAQIWH010008471.1:0-10226 GCA_034695005.1 Cryptops parisi | reverse complement strand
TTAAGTACATTTATTGAGCCGTACTTGGTACTTGTATTTTAAAGAACTTTAAAGTACCTATTCAGAAAGTACTTGTATTTGTACTTAAGTACGTACTTACGGAAACCCTGGTGACTTCACCCAGTGCTATCATGGAAGGGCAGCATTTCCAAACCGATGTGTATATGGACTTTTTGCTTTGTTTTGATGAGTGACGTCAAAATTTTAAAAATTGGTCAAAATTTTTTAGGAACACCCTGTATATAACATGTAATGTTTATAGATGTTTAATTGGTTAAATAAGTAGATGCTTAAATGTTTCAGGTAGAAAACGATGCAGAGGACAACGTTTCGTTTCTGGTGCCAGTCCAAAGTTACGCCATGCCTTCATCGGATGATGGTAATTTTAACATTCGAAGGATTATCGTATTTTGCGTAAACGAGTCGGATATTAGTATAATTTTATATGTGGACCTTGAAAAAATATGCACGAGTTATAAATCACTTAGGATAGTAGCAAGATGTGCATTTATAGTCGCACTAAATATTTGTGGTCATTGATCACTACATCATAGATGTATAGCTTAAATACATACACAGTATATTCTTTTAACCTTCTACAAAATGTAATCATTCACTTGCACATAGCCAACCACACTAGGCTAGATCATAGATGTTTTATGTCATGATCCATATGTTATGCTATATAATTTTATGCACTTTTTTTTAGCTGGGCCGTATCCGGTTGCCCTTCAACAAGAATGGATGGGAGCTATCAAACAAGAAGTAACGTATTTTGTCATTTGTTTCATGTAAGCATTGTTTTCTCACTTGTTTTTATTAATTATCAAATTATTTTTCAGCCTCAATCTGATGATGAATATATACTTCCTGACGCTGTGTTGAACACTGAAGGTGATGATTCAGACCATAATGGTGGGTTGTATTTTATTTTTTTATTTTTTTTAACATTTCTAATTTTAACAAAATAAAGGACTAAAGGATGGAGGCCAGTAAATGTAACATTTTCTGAGATTTAATAACTGTACAGTCGAACTTCGATAACTCAAATTAATTTACTGGTTTGGTTGGCCAGCAATCATTCTACATACAAATCAACTTTCATAACTTGAATTTCTGTAACTTAAATTTTTCCATAACTCGAACCTTTTTATACCCTCATTGGGCTGATTTGATCTCTGTAACTCGTATTCAAGGCGAATCATTAGGTTGCAACATCTTAAGGGTGCAGTTCAAGTTATCGACCTTGAAAAAAACGTTGTGGAAACAGGTCCCCTCAAACAAAACCAAGACAGATTTAGCATAGGATGACATCACATGTGAAACAGTCAATCCACATGCTCGGAGTGCAAAATACGAAGTGAAGATACTCAAGTACTAACTCATAACCAAGTACACGCAAGGAGCAACAGAAGAGAGATGGAGCATCTAATCTAAACGTACCTTTGCTTTTCCTTAACCAACACACCTGAGCCTGATGTCAAGGTAGATGTGCCCAGTGACAACCAACTGTTTGCCCAGATTCTGATCAGTTATCCTAGTCCGCGAAGTCGATTTTATGAGTTAATTATTATAATTTGAATTAACGTTCTTTTGTTATAATGTGGTTTACTAACTTTTTGAATTGATTATGCTGTATACTATACGTTTATGATTTCATACTATTATTAATATAAATATTCATCTAAAGCGCGAGACGTTACCGATTCTATCGATGTAGCGTAACCCCCTCGACTTTTAACAGTAACCCACCGATTTGGCATAAGTTTGTGTTAGCGCTTCGATGGTAATGCTATCGATGCATGCCATCGATACCACGTGGAATGTTTAAATAACTGGATTCTCCGCGGTTACTTTACCTACCACGGAAAGGTCACTTTCTAGTTTAACAATAGTACGGTACTAATCCTGTCTTTTTACGTAACCTAAATTGCTTTATGTCAATTTCATATGCTTAGGTTTTTTAAACTTTTGTATATTGATTGTATGTAGGCTAATATGCTGAGCCTGATGCTGGTTACTCTTACAACAAATAAATAACAAGCAAAAAGAAAAACTTCGTTTTTTGGATAATTTTCGATTTGATTTTCAACAATGGTGTAACGCGGCTATAACAACTTAAGTATTTTTAGCTGTACTGTAGCATTTCACTCAGCAACACTATAAGAAAACCTTAACGCAACATCAACTTGACGTTTCAATTTCTTCGAAACGAGACGACTTGGATCTGTCAAAATTTGTCACAACAAAATGTCCCACGAGCTGTGTATGTGTTCCGAGTTTCAGTTCTGTAGGTCATGGGGAACTAACCAAAAAACGTGCTTAAAAAAGTCTAAGCACTTCACCCTTTTCAAACCTCCAACCAAACTTGAATAAAAGGTTATAATAAACAACAGAGTACAATAAATTATTCTACCAATAATAACTTTGAGAAAAACCCTAAAGCTTAGTGTTAATAAAAGTGTTTCAGGAACGGTTACAAACTTCCAGGACATGTAGAAGGGTCTGAAAGGAGCAACTTTCTCCCATTCGAAAAGTTCCTGAAAAATCGCGTCATATTATACAAACGCTTTAAATGCTGACTGTATGATGTACTACAACACAATCCACATATGTTGTGTGGTTAGTAGCAAATCTTGCAATACCATTACAATACAGTGAGCATTCGGGGTCTGTATTACGTGATGTGATTTTCTTTCTCGGAGGGAAAATCTAGGGAAAATCGTGAGAAAGTTGCTCCTACATACCCTCGAAACTTGTAACAGACGTCCTGAAACACCGTGTATTTAAAAAACATTACTCACCGAATGTCTAGTAAATGTTAGATCTTCTCCAAGAGACGTGTCTGCAACCTGCCAAATTCGTTCTATTGTCAAATTGGATCCGTATTCAAATAAGGTTTTTATGATGTTGTTGCAGCGCGCCATTGCTATCGCCGACATTCTATCGTTCTTTTGGGGAATTAATTTATCTGTGATTTTATTTATGACTTTGTTGTCATTATTGCAAACTGTCAGAGGAACCCAACGGTTAGTTTCTTCAGTGATCAAGGAAACGTCAACGCCGATTGGTTCCGATCTGTAATACATGATTCGTTCCCCGGTCTGTATGAAGAACATTAAAATGCAACCCGAAGCAAAAATCAACCAAATCAGTTTGTAGACGAACGGAATTGTTTTTTCACTCAATAGATTCGACCCAGGCAACACTGATGATTCTTGTTCTTCTTGTTCTTCTTTCCGAATTCGTCTAAAAAGACGTTTTATTCGGTTTGCCAATGGATCATAATGATTTCTTTTGCGACGAAGCATTTTTTTTCAGTTGTTCAGTAATAGCCAAATTCTAAGAGTTGAAAACCTTGTTTTAAAATGTTGTTTTTTTTTGTTTACTTGTCACTCTCGAATATTTTGCTATTATTTACTATCTACCGTATTTGCATGTAAACTTTGTGAATGAGTAGATATTGATATAATACAGCAATTCAGCGTTAAGCGCTGTTAATTTGTTCTTGAAAACCCCAGCTCTAACCGAAAAAACGCTAACCAAAAGGTGATTTAATTGTTAATTCTAGGGATGAACCGAATCCTAAATTTTCTCGTATCCGAATCATGAAAGGTTTTTGAATCTCTCGAATATGGAATCTTTCGAATCTTCATATAAGAATAAAAGTTACAGGTTAAATGCCTTGGAGCGCTAGTGGCCAGGGCAATTCGTTTTAGTCGACGTGTTGTTAATTTTTTTTTATTGTTGTCTTTCACTAACCTCACCTGGAGATCGAGTAGAGATCAGAATTTAGGTTAGTTAAACCATGGCTAATGGTTTAATATAAAGGCACGCCTACTTCGATGAAATCTTGTGTGATGTGCTTGTCCAAGCTATTGCTCAATTCTTTATTGGTCCGTTGGGCGTAGCGTGAAAGTCAATGACGCTTTTTTTTATCACGTGCTACAACAACAAACATTCATTCTTTTTTTTAAAAAAAATTCATTTAATTATATAATATTTTCAAAATATTTTATTTTAAATATAATATTTGCACACTATGAAATGTTGCCATAATAAACGTGAACGCTTGGGACAAGTAAATAATTCACGTTTACACTTAACGTTTGCTTCACCCGAAGACCCAGCTCCAAAACTCCAAACAAAGAACTGCCGCCGAAAAAATCCACGAGAGCGCGCCGCGAGAGTGCAATATTGCTTTTGGGGACATCACATAGCGAGTACTGATTCTATACTAAAAGACTCGAAGTGGGCTTGCCATTTCTGTTTAGCCATGTTTAGCCAAATTGCCCTAGCCACTAGTGCTCCAAGCGAAAATGGCATCTAACCCATAAGTACCGAAAAATAATACTATAATATGAAAAAAGGAGAATTTAAATTATTTAAAATTAAAAGTTTTTAATTAAAGCAAAATTTGAAATTTTTAACAAAAATTAAACACAACTTTTTTAAGCAATCTGAAAAAATCAAAACCTTTTCAGAACACTAGCATGTAGCATTCGAGCTCACTCTGGGTCTAACCTACTTCGTTTACTATCAGTTATGAATCCTGATGTGCTGCAAAAATGCCGTTTTGTTATTTATTTATTAACGTTGGTATCAGGTACTTGGTCAAATCAACACTGATTATGACCATAAAATCACATGAGCACAATAAATGCCAAGTAGTACAATGTATTAACCAAATATACAAAATTCCTAAGTAAGTAAGATAAGCCAATAAGACAAGCCAGGTTTGTTCTGACAGAGGATGCACATAACAAATTATAGAATTAAACAGATACACATTGTACACATTAAGTCATGCTAACAAACAGAATAAAACCAGTTTGTAAAGAGTTATATACTAGTTAAAATTAATTTTTTAAACTTATAACAGGTTTTTAGGTGGAAATTCGAAAAATTCCAATGACAAAAAAGCGGGAAGATTCGAGTTTATGAATCTTAAATATTTTTAAAGATTCGCGGGATTCGAGAGTTCGAGGATTCAAATGACCCACCCGTAGTTAATTCCTCGTAGGAATAATAAACAAAAATTACAAATTGATTTTTTCTTAAGATTCACGCATATAAATCTTAAAAATTAAAGAAACATCATGAACGTTTCAAAATACAGTATCTATGTCAATTGTAAGCTTATTAATGTTAATATTGTACGTAGGAATGTATACCTTAATAGTTGATCTAAAAATGAAAAAAGCGTTAAATCAAAAAGAAAAATTAATAACAGGACTTTGGCTTGTCACGAAAAGGCACCGCTTTTGTCGCTAGTAGTGGTTAGCAGTTGTTGTTCCCACCACTATCTGTGCCTTGTTCCCACCACCATCTGTACCTTGATTGAACATACCAGCACTCAACTGTCTATTTCCAAAAGTAGGTCCAGCACGCATCGAGATTTCCTCACACACGGCCGAGTGAAATAATTGGGAAGAAAGATCAAAGGGCAAATAGCTTCGTAGGCTTAAGAAGTCGTGCCACTGGTTGACAGCGCTCTCGTTGGCGCGCTTGTAGTCTAGAGCGGACTTTGCATAGTCATGGATGGTCTCAAAGTAGTCCTTCGTGACCAGGACCTGCAGGCTCCTGAGTGTTCCTTTAGGATCAGGTCAATTGTTGGCACTCGAAGGCCCACTTTTGATACGACGACGTCAACAATTATACGAAGTTGCAAAATTGCGTTGATTTACATGACTAGCATTGCGGGAAAGTCTGCATGTCTACCCTCATAGAGCAGTAAATTTGATACGCACTAGATGTGCAAATCAAGTCTATATCATCGTATCATTTCGATCATTTTAATATAGCGGCAGCATTGCTCGCTTCAGTTTACGCGTTTGAAGGGGTGCCAGAAAAGCGAAAGAATGGAAATATTGTCCTAAAAGATACTCCTACGACATGAGGAATGAAGAAATGTTCATTCAACGTTATTGGTTGAGTTAAGGAGGCTGTCGATAAAGTGTGGGAGGCCGACAGTTGTTGCCGACTCGGCTGAAGAATGCTGCCGACTCGGTCAGCGACGCACTCGTGCCAGCACGTTGATGAGTGTGAGGCAAACTCAATGAATGAATCATATGTAAAAATTTTGAGCTGAATTACAGAAGGTTGATTAAAATGCTGCATGATAAAGATTGTTTTAAACTTTCGAATTTAATTCTAAATAGTTTACTACAATTATTTCATAATACAACTACTTACAATGTTTTAATTATGCAATAATATGAATATTTTGTTCACTAGCATTTCCTTTTTAAAATCGAAACTGATACTAACATTGTTGTCTGCTAGCGTATTTAAACTTAAACCGGTTTTTTCTGCGCATCCAGTGACATCATATCAGTGTTCAAAACTTCTGCCATTTCTCCATAAGGTGGTTGTTTACGTCTTCGTTCCAATTCTCGAGTTTCCCTCCAAGCACGTTCAAATCCTACCCGTTAACTAGTATATCCCGGTTGTGCCGAATTTGGTAGTCGATCCAAAGTCGATTGATTTGCCTTCTCGATCTCAAGATGCAGTTGTAAAAGCCCCACGATGGCTGGGATGGCACTCTTAGACACAGTCTGGTATGCATTAGTCATTTGAATTAGTATCGTTCTTTGGGCACTGTGTAGGTGTCATATGTGCTGTTTGATAAGCATATGGCTCCAGCATGAGCATGCATAGGTCATAGTAGGGATAAAGACTTCGCAGTAGAGTATCCACAGGATGGGAGTCCTCAGTCCCCAAATGTTACGGGCAACCCTCCTTAACGTCGAAAACATTAGCTTGGCCTTGTCGCAAAGATTGTGTGAGTTTGTGTGATAGAGGTTGTGTGAGATTCTCATATTGGTGTCGAAGTAGACTCCAAGGTATTTGAGGGAAAAAACTATTCTCAGGAATTTATGTTTCGTGAGGCGGACTCTCGATGACCGCTTCGTGTCCAGGTTACCTTTTGCCATCAGCATGACTGCTTTATCGGCAGATAGAGATATTTTGTTCAACGTACCTCAGTTTATCACTTGGTAGATAGTGTTTTGTGCATCCTGCTGGATGGTAAGCCTTGAATTGCCCTCGATAATGATCAACTGGTCATTTGCGTAGGAAATAGTCTTCCTGTCTTGTACGATCAGTTCCTGAAGGTTGGAGTCAAAGGTGAGATTTCAGATGCTTGGGCTGAGAATTTACCCTTGTGGACAGTTTTTCGTGACTAGTTTAGAGGTAACCCTATGTTCGTGCTGGATATAAACACTTCTGTCTGAAAAATAGTCTTTAGTGAGATCGTAGATATTCGCAGGGCAGCCCCGCAAGGGCAGCTGATGTATAGCCATTGGCTACCAGACGCTGTCAAACGTGCCTGCAGTGTCCAGAGAGATAGCAAGGGTATATTTATTGTTGCATTGTTCAACGATCTGAAGAAGATCACTGACGGCGTCTTCAGTGCTCTGTTTTCTGCGGAAGCGGTAAGTGGAGATGGTTTTTTCAATAATGCTGTGAAGCTTCATGAGCATAAGCCTTTCCAGCACCTTCCCAAAAACTGAAAGCAGGAGTTCGGCCGATATGACTTCGGGTTTGTCAGTCCTCTTCAAAATGGTGACAATCTGCCTTCGCTTGCATGTCCGCGGGAAACAACTCCAGGTGAGGCAGTCGTTGTAGATGTTTAGCATACCATTCCCTAAAATTTGCCAGGTTTTCTTAAGGATAAACGCATCCAGGCCGTCAGGGCCAAGAGCCTTGTTTACCTTGAGCGTTTTGAGTGACATCTCGAGTTCGATTTCACTAAATGGCGCACACGGTCCCAGATTTGTGAGGCTGATTACGGAGGTTCGAATTTTCCTGTGATCCTCGGACTTCTTTTGGATGTTGTCGTCCGGAATCAGAGTGTCGAGAAGAAGCTGCGCTGTTGACCGCCAGTCCATTGTTTGGGCAGTATCTGTCTGGATCGCTGTTAGGATCGCTCTTCCTGATGTGGACATTATCAAGCTAAAGAGATTTTGCGAAAGCCCACGTGTTTGTGTTTCCCTGTTTCGTTACATAATTTTGTTACCCCTCCTCTTTTGTCTCAGTGAGTTTGCGGTGGTATTCGTAATGTGCTGCGTGATAGGCAGTTTTTCGTTGATCTCTGACCGTTCGCCTCTTGAGCGTTGAATAACTTCGGCGTTTTTGATATATAAGCTTTTATTTTATCTTGATTTGTCTATTTTCCTTCAGTATCTGCGTACATAATTATATAAATACATAATCCACAGAGAAAAAAAATATACGTGACATCGAAAGAAAATTGGCAGTTTAACAGTTAGTTACTTATAAAAACTGCCGGTTGTGGTGTCACTGACTTAAATTTTATAAGTCATTTACATTATAAGGTTAATAATATACAATAGTAAATCTTCCTTCCATTTTTTGTTGGTTTTCAGTTATGTATATTAATACAGTTTATGTATAGATACCAACGCAGCAAAAAAACAAAAAATAATAAGAACAGAAAAAAAATCATAAAAATATACATTCGACAGCGAAAAATATCTTCACAACTAAAAAAATAAATAAATAAATAAATAAATAAGTAAAATAGTCTATCAGAATATACCCAAAAACATTTTTTTTTACAGTTACAGCTAATTGTTTGTTATTCACGTATTTCAATCTTTGAGAGCAGTTATTTAATATCAAACACTTGTTTCTACTATACTTTCAAATACAGTGAATCATTTACATTCTTATTTTAACAATAAATAAAATTTAATCATCTTTTTGCATTTTTTTTCGTATCTGGTCATATTAAATGGTACATTTTACTATACAAGCAAAATTATAATTAACATAATTCATACACATATTCCCAAACATAGCAGATGTTACATCCGCCGCGCAAAGAAAAAAAAATAAAAAAATTAAAACCCGAAAAATTATACAGACAATATAAAAAATTAAATTGTAAATAAGTATTACACAATACAAGGAGTTCATCATAATTCATATATTTTGATATTTTAAACCTAAAATACATTAACAGGAAATCTGATAAACCATCGTACTTTTGTATAAGACAAATCATTTACAATCTTATTTTATTAATAAACAAAATAAATCTTTTTTTATGTATAATATTCGATTATGTTTCCTAATATAAACAAAATGTATACATGAACACAACAGATAACAATATTAAAATTTACAAAAACTACAGCGTCGAGCTTCTTCAAAGTCGTCAGGTCACTGTTCCACCAAGGAACGTATTAGTGGATTTTGTGTCTCTTACGCGGTGTTGCGGAGCCGCATGCCGTAGTCAACACTCGTGGCACTTGATTGACCCGCTGGGCGAGCTCCAGCTTAGAGGAGCAAGGGCTCGGGGCGACCCACCCCCAGTAGTGCCTTTTAAAAAGTTTCCCAGTTTGCCTTGGCCACATTTTATCTGGAGGTGGGGGTTAGATTGTATCCTGCTTTCTTGCTCAGGGAGAACAGGATTTGTCTATGGTCGCTGGAGGACCAGTCGTCTCTCACCTCCCAGTCTCCGGTGTTATTTAGGAGGCTCCCAGTCACGAGGGTGATGTCGATGTTGCTTAAGCCATTACTGGAACAAAATGTCGAGGGGGTTCCAGGGACGTTCATAACGTACAAGCCTGCAGATGCTCCAGGGCCTTACCACGTTTATCGGTATGCCTGCTGTACCAGAGAGTGAATCTCGCATTTGCATCTAATGCTATAAGGACGGAGCCGACTTTAACGTGGTCAAGGCTAACCACATTTGCCAAAGTCGTTACGGTGTTTATTTCTTCTACACCTTGTTAGATTTTATAGGTGAATTCTTTGGCGATTTTTCCTGAGGGATTGCGACAGGCCGCCAGTATGCTCTTTTTTTCGTGTGTGCTTTGTTCATTAGCTTTGTAAGGTTTATATCATCCCAGGTTTGGATAGTCTGGGTTGATTTTGCTACGGCATCAACAGAGGAAGATGAAGCTGAACGCTCGAAGGAGTTATGTGAGTTTGTAGTCATAGTAAGAAAGGTTTGAGGGTTTAGACCAATACTCCGGTCAGGGAGCCTATTGCTTTAGCCACAGGGCCAGTACCAGACCCTGGAAGTGATGTTGAGTAGCCCCCTGTCACTTTCTATCGTACGCCTTCCCAGGCCAATTTCCGGTGAAGCCGGAGAGGACCAAGCGCCAGGCTGCTAACAGCAGGGTTTCCGTAAGTACGTACTTAAGTACAAGTACAAGTACTTTCTGAATAGGTACTTTAAAGTTCTTTAAAAT
>JAQIWH010008470.1:0-10227 GCA_034695005.1 Cryptops parisi | reverse complement strand
AATTCTCCCCCCCCCCCTCTCTCGTTCTCTTCCCTATCCTCCGAGAGCAGAGACTAAGAATGCTTGAACCCATCGTATAGGGGTGGAAAAAGAACCAGTCGCGAAGATAGGTTCAAACGCCAGTTGGCGGATTGGTCAGTTGGTTGCTGGAAAGGTCGACATCGAGGTCTCTGTCTGTCTTTGAAATCCCTCTCTTTTCCATTTCATTATAAGGAAGAAAGTCTTCGAACATTTTGCTGATAAGTTGGAAAAAAAGTTTCCACAGAAGTGACTGAATCTTTGAGGATTGCGTTGGGAATAAGGGAGCAAGTGCTGAGGTCAAGTTTCATATGTTAGATGTACTACTTGGTTGTCTAAAATGATCCAAAGGCTAGATGCATTGTTGGACCAAGATTTACTGACTTTTTATTTTAACTGGTGTACCGGTACATAGCTTGCTTGATTAACCCCGAATGCTAAGGTATCGTTCTGCAACGACCACTGAACATATTAAAATAACAACTATTTAAAAAATTTAGGAAAAAACAGGGTAGCATTTTTTTCAAAAATGACTTACAAGCATTTTCGAATGTGTTAGATGCCATTGTACCTTTAAAACGCATAATTTTGGGCAAAAACAACAATATGTGCAAAGCTATTAGTGTAAGGAGTGTGAAGTGGCCCATAGACAGCTAGGCCAGTTCAGATCTTTAAATGCGTTTTCCTCGAAATTGTAAAAATGTTACTTAACATTCTTTTACTGAACGTTTTGCCATGAATTTAGGCCTAGCTTGCTTGGATACAGTAGTAGATGCAACCACAGCAATTTTCGGACATTGCAAACACCCGACAATCTCTATGTAAATTAATAGCACTTTATTAAATTAACAAAGTTTAAAACTGTGCCAATGATTAAGTTGGCGACTTTGCTGAAAGCCGATGCTAAAATTATGCAACTGATTCATTATCACGCTCTGGGAGAAATTAAATCGGAACCGGATAGTCCATGACGTGATCCGATTTGAAAGAATATGGAGATTGTAGCTGGATCAATTGTCCAGAAGTACTTATTGCATCATTTCGATGCCAATGGATTTACAGTAAGTGGTACAGCATTTTTGATCAGTTGTATTCATTTATGAGAGTTCTTGGAACATAACGCTCGACTTCGATGAAAGTTCGATTCATTTGGTTCAATTCGATGAAATGTGTTAAAGTCACTTTAGAGCTAATGTGGTTTACGATTCGGCGTTGCACTTTACAGTGTGTATTATATCGGTAGTACGAATCGACTGTTTAGTGATTGCATATGGATGATGTTTATTCAACCCGGGACCATCATTGGCATCCGTTCCAAAGGTTAGAGGACAGCTGATGTCGTATTAAAATTTTAACATGGCCTCGGCTGTAATGAGATTTGCATGGGAATTATTGCACGCCGATGGTGTCGTGGTATTAGGTCATTTGTATGAGTCTAGAACTAGATATTCCGAGTCTTATTAACCTTGGAGCCTTAAACCCCCTACAACCGCTCAACGTTGGCTATTTGTATTTTAATGGTTGGAAAGAAATAGTAATATAGTTTGAGAACATTGTTCTGTACAAGCTCGTTTATCTGGCACTTATGTGGATTGAAGTATGTCGTTAGATTGAGGTGCTGCATAGAATCATCAGTACGGTACCGTGAAACACAACTTCAAGAAACAGACATGATATACTACAAATACTTATACATATGCATAGTGATTAATGATTAGAATGATGCAGATCTGTGAACGTAAGTAGCCTATATGTCATAAACGGTTTGTGTTGTACCATTTGCTGTCACTAAATGGAGTTGGTTGGTTGTACATTATTTAACGTTAACTTTCCATAATAATAACATCTTTCCCGTGTTATAGCAAGTGCTAACCACTAGTTATGATAATATTTAATTATCCGTAGACCATTTGTCTTTTACAGGCTAAAACACCTGTAAAATAGCAAGTACTTAAATTAAGAACGCCAGTTGGAATATCCTTTGAAACCTTGATGCTGGGTGAAGATAAAACTGAACCCTTAGATTTAGAACATAAGACAAAAACAGATTCTGTAAAATTATACAAATTATAAATTTGAAGACGAGTGCTGCTAAATAGAGTGGCATGTAAATGAGCATTTCTTGTATCCTGAATATGTCAACGTACAATTGAAAATCTTGGAAATTTTCTTCACCCCGATTCATGGAAGTTTTGCTTGTTTGCTTTCATCAGATATTTGCTTATATATTGGTGTGGTACTCGTAAAGACATCCACATTTAACAATGCCAGATCAAGCAGATCCACAAAGTTCAATTTTTAAAGAAGTTTTATATTTTTTTTCTATTTTCATTCGATAAGTGAATTTTAAAGTGTTTTTTGTGTCTTTGTTGCTTTTAAGTTTGAATAAATAAAAATACAGAAATTTGATCGTGAATAATAAACGAACCACGGAGAAGGCTCCTGGATTATGAATGCTACGTCGAGTGTACGGTGATTTTATTTCAAAGAATAAGTTTGTTTTTTCTTTCTGGTTTTGTATTTTTCAAAGAACGTTTTCTCACAATCCTCAGGGTTCAGTTACTAAGCACGAGGTTCAATGTTCTTTTTAAGCCTTTTTTTCTTGTCTTGAAAGAACACTCACCTTACGTGAGGTGGAAGTCCGTACCGGTATACTAAAAGAACCACAAAGGCTCAAAGAGAACCACAAAGACTCCGGATTATGGAATTGTACCGCCCGAAAATGAACCCGATGATTCTCTAAAGTAGATGAATTTTCATTCGATACAGTTTGAAACGTTTTCTGAATCCTTGGGGTTGGATCACTGGTCTTTGTACAGCATGGAAGATTGGAACTCGGGACCTAGTACCGAGATCTTTTCAACAACAGCGCCAATAACAGTTGGAAAAGTACAATAAAAATTTGGGGGAAACACCTAGAGTCGCAAAACATATAAAACGCTATTAACCGCAGCACTAGGCTCAATGTTCTTTTAAGCCCACTTTTTTCCTTGGTTCCTGAAGCAGTCTCGCCTTAACCTAAGGTGGAAGTCCGTATTGGAGGGAATATTGACTGGTTACTCCTTCGCTTTCATGACTGTCGTGGGGACCATCACGCTGGCAGTGGGAGAGTTTTACAACCTTGTCGTTCTTGGAATGTTGTCTAGATACTCTTTTCTCCCCCTATTTTTTTTTTGCCAACTTTTTTATCTAGTAGGTCTCCAATCTTTTTTTTCTTCTTCTTCTTCTTCTTCTTCTTCTTCTTCTTCTTCTTCTGCTGTAAACCTCTTTTACCTATCCTCCGTTCGCTACTTTTGATTTATTATTTAGCTCCTTTCATTCGGAGTGGCTGACTCTTCCAAAGGTAGCTGCGATTGCCTGCTAAAGTGGAAGTATTGCAATTAATTATTCATCCATCATTAGTGTAGTAGTGAGTTTTGGTGATGTAATCTTTGGGTCAAGTTGGGTCCTGATTTTTCACTAGTGAAGTTCTTGGGAAACATTTTTTTGGGGGGATCTCGCAAAACTTTATTCATGTAAAATGTAACGTTCTTTTGGAGTGTGTTTTATAAATGAAGGTCGTTTTTTGTTTTTTTTTCAGTAGAGATTTCTTAGAAGTTTCTTTTGAGTTAAGGAGGTTCAATTAAAAATTTAAATCGTCTAAATTAAATTGGTTCTTTTCCTAATACGAGGATGTAACTCGAACGTTACTGTGCAATTGTATGACTTCAGTGGTGTGTTAGAACTTCACTTCTTGTAGTGTTTCCTTTGTATCGATTTTTTGTTTTAACTGCTTTTTTATATTTTTTTTCTCACAATCTTGTCAGTTGCAGAGGTAACTTTATTGCTTGTACTTCTGCAACTCATCCAATTATCTTCTTTTTTTTTTATATATATATTTATATACAAGGTGCCCCTGAGGTCATGAGTCACAGAACCAAAACACACACCGTTATAAAAAAACACCCGTCTAAATAGTAAAATGCTGGTTCAAAAGTTTATAGCGTTCTGAATTCTACAATTGGTACACTTACGTTCTTTAAAGCCAAGGATTTTGGAACGGCAGTGCCATCAGTAGCAGTGAACCTGGCGTTTTGCGAGAGCTGTGAAACTTCTAAATGGGGATCTGGCATGCTCGTTTCGGAAATAAGTTTAGAAATTCCTTTACAACGCTTAACAGAAATGTCGAAACTTCAAAGATCATCCTGTCGCTTAAGTATATATACATGGTAGTTCAGAAGTTCGAAATTCAAATTCCCCGCGAAAATAGGTTTTTTTCAAACTCTGGACGCCTGATCAAAGGACATTTTGACGTCAATGACGAATGACCAATTAGACGAGATCTTGTTTTATATCAAGTAAGATAGATGAAATTGATGTCGCAATGTCATGTCTTTCAGCTTCTCGGGTAAACGGATTTGGCAATTTCAAAGGCTCAATGGTATCATTTTGACGTCATGACGAATGACCAATTGGATAAGAGCTTCTTTACATCAAGGCAGACAGATGCGATCGATGCCAAAATATCTGTTCGGTGACTTCAAATAGGCTTTACTTTTTGTTGTAACTTTGAACTCGCAATCTTCGAATGAGATTATTTTAGATAAACTTCGACTCTCTCGAACAGAGATACCGTAGAGATGTTTCCGAGTTATCGAATCCAAGATTTTGAAATTCGTGCAAAGTTTGTATTATTAAAGACGTGTGCCGTTTTGTCTTCAGCTTGCCCTCAAGTATTTTATCTAACCGTGCATAGTGTGTGTGTGTGTGTGTGTGTGTGTGTGTGTGTGTGTGACACGTGCTGTGTGGATAACGTCATATTGCTTTTGGGCGTCAAACAGTTGTTTGAGAAATTCCACAGCATTGATCGGTCAAAGTTCGAAAATATGGTTAACGTGTTTGAGATGTCTTTGTCTCACTCTCTCTTCCAAAAGGTATGTCGTGGCTCGTATTTTCGAAATTGCTTCGGTGTTGTTTCGCATTCAAATTCCGGTTGCACGTTCCCTACTTGAACCAACTTCTTCCACAAAACAAACACCGGCTTAGAGAGGAGAAAAAAATGAAATAAAAAAGAAAACACACATGATGTCGATGGTTTTCTTCTTTTTTTCAGTCTCTCTCTTTGCCAATACGTGACTCGAGAATCGAATCGTTTTGCTGCCACAGCTGAAAATGCACAATATTTTTTTTTTGCTCAACTTTATGGGAACAGTTCACACTTTGTTTGTCAGGTTTTTCTCGGTTTTTCCTTTATTTTGATATCTTGGGTAACATTTGCTTTGTTACGGTATTTCTTTCTTCTTATTTTTTGTTATATTTCATTCATTCCCTAAAGCACGTGAAAATTGTGACGGCTTTTCTTTTCTTAGATATACGTTTTCATTTTTCACTAAGGACATGATGAAAGGAAAGGGGAGACTGTGTGTCTTTTTTCTTTTATTACAGATCATCTATTGAATTAGTGGTCTGTTGGTGCTGGACAAGATTTCTTCTTCTTTTTTCCGCCCACAATTTTTTCCCCGGAAAGTTTAATGTGATTGGCTTAGAAAAGCAAGAAACACTTGCAGCTGTTGTGGGGAATCGTGGGAGATTCTTTTGGTGCGTGATAGTGGGCTACCAGAAGTAATGGCGTAATGCACAATGGACAAGAATATACAAGGAACAAGAAGAAGAAGAACGCTAATTGGAAAATAGTCCGAGTTGTTTTTCCTTTGGATTACTCCAATCAGTCGAGGATGATTTCTAACTGGTGAATTTAGGACCATCACAAATTGCCCATGTCTCCAGCATCTGGCTTGGCTTTAATATTGTTGTTTTTTTGTGTTTCAAGTTCACTGACGCGCATTCTTGTAGCTTCCACATGGACATATGGATCGTCTTAACCCATACCGAACCAAGTAAAAAAAAAACAAACTTCAATTTGAGAAATGGGTGATCTTCACGTATGGTGTGTCCATAGGGTTTTATTCCCATTGGTTCAAAGTGCTGTGCAATTCTCTCTAATTGTCTAGCGATATAATAAAAAAATACAATCGTTTGATTTACGGTAACTCAGTACATTTGCGAGTAATAACCTCCTAGCGGAAAATCACAGCAACTACGCGCATGCGGTTTCTCAAAACAAAACTTGGAGAGTTTACCTTTCGTTCAGAGTAACACAATTTAAGCACTCAGAACTATAAGTTGTTAAGTCACAGATTTTTACCAATACGTTCACAGTGACGTGACAACTTCTAATTCCGAGTGCCTCAATTAAAGATCCGTTGAGTAGTTATGGAGTGGTGAATGTTTGTAATGGGTCACGGAATTATGAATGACGCTGTATAGTTGGAGTGTGAAATACGTCATTGCGTGAACAATAAGGACGATTATCTCGCGTTTGCTTTTGTCTCATTTTATGGGAATCATTTGCTTTTCCGTTTTGTTGGAAGGTGTTTGTCACGTGTCATTTAGATGTTCGGTGGAACACAAATAGGTGACACTATCCTTGTATGGCTTACACACATTTGTAACTCATATTTCCAAGTACCAGTGATATCTTAAACGTAAAAAAAAATATATTTAAGGATATAATACAGCTGTTCTCGTTCTACACTAGGTTGACAGATGAAGTTTTCTAACAAGTTGTCAGGTCGAAGGGGATCGTTGTCACGCAATGGTGGGTTTAATTTAGTGCTGTCGAACATGGAGGCAATCGGATACCACGTTATATAGATTTTTTTTTCTCTCTCGCTCTTTCTCTTTCATTTCTATTCCTGTCGCTCTTTTTTTCCCCTTTCTATTTTTTCGAACCTTTTCTCGTGAAAAGTGAAATGCAGTGGCGGCACAGAGTGGGACAGTCTGTTTTTGCAGAATGATTTATCCTCTTACCGTTCCAGTTTCATTGGGAAAGTGGAGGGAAACTTGTCAACCATCTTCGTCACGATGTGAAATCCAAGAAGGTTAAAGGGGGTGGGGAGGAATTTTTTTATATATGAAATTTCTTCTTTTTTTTTTATTTATTTAGGAGAAATGGGAAAAAATGGTGAGTTGCCTAGCGACTATGGGTTCTCTCGAGTGTTCAGCAGAACATGCAATTAAGGTTAAAGATGGGTCAAAGCTGACAGCAGGACACTCTGCCAGATTGAGTAGGAAAGAAAGAAAAAGAGGGGGTGGTTGGTGGGTGGTGATAAGTTTTTCATGAGCCAGCCACCTTGGTACATTATGCAGAGAAATGTTGGGAGTGGAAAGTTAGGTAGCTGTGTGCTGGATGAGTCTTTGATGCTGGATGGATGGATGGTTAAGCTGGATACAAAAGAAAAAGTTTCACTTCTGTTAATTAAATTGGTACCGTGTTGGTCTTGAACTTCACTACAACTTGCAATACTGAGTGGTCTGTTGTTAGATGACAAAAATTTTATTAGCCCCCTTTATTTTCGTTGTTAATGTCTTAAGGAAGTGTGGCTGGCATTGCGGTTTGTGAAAAGGCACTTTAGCATTTGTTGACTTTTGTTGATTTTCTGTTATCAGTCTCGCTACATCAAATGACTTTTTGGACATTTATTTGGAAAAACGATTTAAAAGTGTATGTCTGTTTGTATGTATGCGAGAACACCGTATGTGTACGTTTGTATGTAATTACACCGTTATATCGTGTTAATTTTCACCGTTTTTCCAAAGATCAGTATATTTTATTTTTTATTTTTTTCGGAAGGGTAGCGGGTGAGAAACAACTAAGAAGTGAGCGACAAAAAGAAAGAAATTACTAAAAAAATAAAGATTTACAATAGTCGCGTTCTATATTTTTGCTCCATAACGTCTGAAATGTGCAAATGAAATGCAACATAATAGCTATAGACTGGTCTAAAACGATTCAATAAAAGAATAACGACGTATAAGTGGATTAATGCCGTTTTTCCACTCAACCCCTCATTTCTAGCACCCGTCATTGTTGACGGGCTATCAGCTAGTGATCTATAAGAAAATCACATAATTGACGATTGCTTATATTGCCGCATGAATTAATGTACTGAGCTTATATGTGTAGTATTTGTATAAGCTTATTGATTAGCAAGCCTGGACATCTGATCGAGCAGTATATCTGGTGGTGGAAGTAAACAAGCAAAATGAAGAGAAGAATAAAAATGGCTATTATAGCTTAAAGCACTCTGTCATTCACTGTAATAAAAGTTAAATAAAATATAAACGAATACAACAGTATGTATTAATGTATATAATGTTATTTGTATTATCAAAGAAATGTAATACGGTACATGTGAAGCAAAATTTTGTGCACCTCAAAGAGGGAGTCATTTTTCTGTAGGCTATGGTTGAAACATTTGTCCTTTCATAAAATTACAATGTGTGTTTTTATATATTTTGTTATTTTTTTTTTCCACATCTTTTCAATGGAAGTTGTTAAGATAGGTCACCGTTAATTAGGCGGACTGTACTCTGTAGGTGGCTTGTTTTTGTTTTCGTGGTAATTTGCTATAACCGTAAAAGAGCAGAAACTGCTGAAAATATTTGTCTGTTTCGGTTTGTTGTTGCTGTTAGTTGTTATTCTCACCTTCTTTTTTTAAGTTTTAGTTCTGGTAGGCTATTCGCACACTCGAGTGGCGCGTGATGTAAAGTGGCGGTCTCGGAAGCGACACTTAGCACTTCAGTTATTTGTTGCGATTACCATTTTGCACCGCTTGTTCTTGCGTTATCGCTGCGTGGTGCTGGATTCCGGTTCGCGGTTTATATTTTTCCTTTTTCTTCATTTCCTTTCCTTTTCTTCTCTTGTTCTTTTTAAACTCCACACAACCTCTTGGAGTACGCAGCACTTGCGGCTTTCTCCCCAAATCGCAACTCTGGTATTTGCGGATATTCCCGCTCACAGACAAAATGCGAATATCGACCTTGTTCAGAGAACCCGAACATTGGGAGTCAGCATGGGTTCTTGTTTTCGCTCTTTTCTTTTTATGGCCATCTCTCCCGGTGCTAGGGAACCTTAATTTAGGAGGCTGTTAGTCGGCATTGCGAAAAGCCTTTAGAAGACGAAAGCAAGTCGGCATCGGTGCATACGAAACGGCGGCCATTTGTGGTTGGCTTCCAACTGTCGTTGACGCGTCTTTATTGTCCTGTGCAGCGTGCGAGATGTGTGCGAACCGTCTTTGCTGACGACAATTCCATCTCCCGTAGTATGTCTGTGTGTGTGTGTGTGTCGTGTTGGAAATGTACCTGAAATGGTAAATAGTTTTGTGCGCCGTACAGTGTAGCATTTTGCAATTTTCTCTTCCCTTTTCATTTATTTATTTTTTGGGCGTTTCATTTCGTGTTGTTGCTTTTGACGTTTGTCGTCGTCGAATGGGTGTCATCTAGGTATTTGTCGTCATATCTGCAGTTGAGAGAATTAAACGACACATAAGACGTTGCGAATGGTGTAATTTTTGTTTTGTTCTTGTTGTTTTTTTAAAAATATTTTTTAATTTATTTTTTGTTGTATTTTATGGTTTTGCTGTTCGGGTAATGGAACCTGATACCAATTTTGTCGATTTCGAGAGGTTTCTTTTTTATTTTTTTATTTTTACGGGTTATAAAACTTTTTATAGCTTACATTTGGTTCATCTTGTTTGTTTTTTGTGTGTGAGTCTAGATTCGTGTGCGAGATAAATTTCCATTTGGTTGACAATATTGTGATTTTGGTGTGTTCAATTGAAAGGCTCGGGGCAATATAGTGATAAGCCACACTTTTTCCAAACAAATTGACATTTATACATCAAACTGTTCCTCGGTACTGTTTCTAGCTTGTCACTTTGCAGAAAATGACAGCCTAATGACCTTGTTGCCCAGTATGGTAATCTATGCAGTTTCTCACCAGAAAAACAACTCTCCGGAACAATTTGAAAAGTGTGGCTTATCATTACAATGTTGTAATGATAAGCCAACAATGTTGGCTTAAAAACAAAATAAAAACCAACAATGTTGTACAAGTTAAGGTAAGTGAACTGTTAATGAACAGTATGTACAGTAAACTCAAACATGACAAAAATTGGGATAAATGAAAATTCGGATTATCGCTATTTTGATTATTATTATTATTATTATTATTATTATTATTATTATTATTATTATTATTATTATTATAATTTTATCATACAGTCCACGGGTCCATCTTCCATAGCCTATATCAGGGTTTCCCAAAGTGTGGGTCAGGACCCACTGGTGGGTCGCGAAGAGTAAAAAGTTAAAAGTAAAAATCAGAAC
>JAQIWH010008469.1:0-10228 GCA_034695005.1 Cryptops parisi | reverse complement strand
ATATATATTCGTAAACACTGTATACTTTTTGTTTGTATAATTCGGATATATACGCTTATTTATATCACATATATATGCGAAAAACATATGCTATTGTGCGATTTTTTGCGGTGCTACGCGAAATGATTGAATATTTTTCTATTTTACTGGAATTTTGATTTACGTATTTTCGTTTTATGCGAAGTTCGCATGAAATCGTTGCATACAAAATTGAGTAAAAAAATAGTGGAGTGAAAAAAACGAAAGATGTAACATAGTATTTTGCTAAGTTGATAGTTGTCGATATCCGGTTGTTGCATGTTGAGTACCACTGAACTATGCTTCTGGAATACCGTCGAAAATTACTTTTTATAAACGAAAAATAAGTTAATGGTAAAATAGTTATCAATCAGCGTGTCAGGGCTCCGCTAGTAATGCATAAAACCTAACCTAAAATTAAACCCAACCTAAACTTTTGCATAGCGTAATTATTTTAATGCTTTTTTTATACATTGCCCAAAATAGGTTTAACATTTTATATAATAGGTATTCTATAAAATGCTTGCATTTTACTGTATACATTGTCGATAACAACCCAAGTACGGTATATAATGAATACAATGGAAATATCGTATAATGAAAAACCAATGTTATATTGCAAAATTCACAATTTGTTACAAAATGAAATTCCGTACAAATAGACAATTACATGAAACTTAATTTTCTAAAAGTTTCAAACAACATAAGAAAAATGTAGAAATTTGCCTACATGAAGAAAATCGCCACTAGCCAATTCTAAATTTTGTTATTTGAATTGGATGTTGACGAATGCTACGATCGAAACGATTATGCAAAGCCCTATGGGAAACAAAAATGTAACAAAATAAAAAATAAAAAAAACAACAACCAACAAACTAGTGCAACTCAATTTCAACAACATGTCCACCCATCTGGTTCAAATAAACTCCACTTGCACCAGCCAATGACTGCCATTCATTTTCATATATCGACAACAACGAATTTGCAATGATGGACGAAACGCTTTCCAAACTCGGTGTTCATCTCCTTTTCAATTACTCTCGCCATTAATAATCGCTTTAATGGCTGGGACTCAGAAAAGGTGGGGGGGGGGAGTCACGTGACATAAGCGTTGGAGTAATTGAAACCGACGTCTGTCCACAAAATCGAAAAAATATATATAAAGGAGAGATGGGGAGAGGGGAAGGTATTGTATAAGCGGATGGTACATACAATTAGCTCAAGGTGGAAGGATCTTATACTCATTTAAAAGCTTCATCTTCATCGACAGACAGACATATAGAAAAGACAGAAACGAGAACGCCGTGCGGTCGTCGAGGTAGTGCAGAGTGCTCTTGACAAGTCATTAATTTTGTCATCGTGACTGTGTACAAGGGAAGGGAAGCCAAAAGAAAAACTGGAGAATACAGCTATGAAAGCCATATACGATTAAAAAGAACAACATTACGGATAAGTAACGTAAGAATATAAGACACTTGTCATTCTGGTTCGGTTTTCTTGATTGCATCAGAAACGTTGTTGTCTTATTGTAAACTGTTATCAAAAGAGAGAATGTGAAACCTTAATTGTTGTTGTGCAATATAAAATGTTCGTTTGATGCTTTTCGGCAAGTGTTGCGATCCTGATTGGCTGGTTGTAGTTATTTGAAACCATTCGATGTTCTGAGCATTTGTATGAAAAGAAATTCTGCCGTTACAACGAAAAGCTTTCATATGGTTCACTGTCAGTCACTCGTGTAGCTCTATTCAGAAAAATGGGGTTTTATTTTAATGATACATGATTAGGCAGTTTCGTCTCAAAAAGCAGTTGCAATTCTTATTACAACTTAAATCTCAAAAAGTTTAAAATTGAGAATCGATGAATGTATTGCTGATGTCAACTACTACATTTCATTAGATTTTGATTTATTGTTATTTATTTTTCATTGGAAAAAATACAAGTAAGTTTGGAGTGTGATTTTCACTATTGTTCGAGAGAGAAAATATTAATCTCTACGAGTCAGTATATGCGATTTTGGTATTATACGAGAGATAAAAACAAATTCAAAAATGTGCATTATATGCGAGAAAATTTCGATATTATGCGATTTTGTGATGACTGAAAATTGAAGTTTTACCGCTTTTTTTATTTATATCGTATTACACGACCCTAACTTGCTCAAAATACTCTGTTTGGTTTTAAAAACAGAAAATGCCTATGACAAGATGAAACACAGATGCATATTTACAGTGAAGGGTTAATATTTTTTAAACACAAAAAACACATTATACAAGATGAATAAAATGTAAGGCACTATGTGCCAACCAATAAATTCAACATTGTTAGTTTCAAAAATTAATGTGTGTAAAAGTTTATAAATCAAACGGATGAATGTCTTGTACTGTAAACTCACTGCAGTTTTACGTATGTTATTACTTCATTATATACTTCATGTGAATTTTGATACATATAGGATTTTGTTTTATAAGCGAGGTTTGCGTGAAATGTAACCACTGTAACAAAACGAAATTCAATTCATTGAAAACCTGCAGAATTCGGTGCGAAAAGCACGTTTTCAAGCGTTGGACATCTCCTATGTTTGATGAAATTCATAGCTTTATTGTGATATCAGTATGACGACAATTTTTCACAATTGAAAAGATTTAAAATTTAAATATTTTTAATTGCGGGAAAATAATCTTTGTCTTCTGTAATCAGAATTACTGTACAGTATTATTGTGTGTTATTAGTATTACTCTATACCAGGGTCTAGGACAGTGTTGTTGACATGCCTTCATATTATAAATTGGAATTCTGTTCTAATTACATACATCACTTAATTCGTCATTGTTCGTAAAACAATGGAATAGCCTTTGACAAACCAACGAAGTACATACACAATCATACAAAATTGTCGTTTAATTGTCGAATTGCGGTGAGGTTCTGTATGATTTGTCGGTTGCATCGGAATCTTTGATGTGCGATGAACTGAATACTAGGAGATAAACGAGTTCAGGCTCAATATGGGTATCGTTCCGAATGATAGACTTAAAAATTTGTTCATATCCACTCTACCCCCAAAATCGTAAATTCCCTTATCCCCTATGCTTAACCCTTCGATGACAAAGAGGGGATGAGAAAGAGAGAGAGAGAGAGAAACCGAATACAATTATTCGCTCTGTTTGCAATGGCATTGCTCGAATCCACAAATCAATAAGGGAGTTTTCCCATCCTTCAATTTCAAAGTCAGATGGTGACTCTTTTGTAAAATTTGATCCGCACCCATCCGCACAAAAGGACAAGATGAGTTTCGGTGTTTTCTTTTGCCAATGGCTAATCAACAACGTTTTATTTCCACAGCGATGAGCCTCACTTTGGTCGTCCCAAGAAAAGTCGGTGAAGCAAAACGACACGAAAAACGAAAAGTGGGAAATTAAATAATTGTTTTCTCGAGCCGAAAGACATTTCGAAATTTGCGTTTCCTGTGGCGCGTGAAAATAGCGCGACAAAGATCCTTTGAAACGAACGTAGTAGTTGCGTTCAAACGGCGAAAAAAAAGTGGAAAGAATTGCTTAATTCCTTTTTTGAACAGCGATTCATAACGAGGCTTCAAAGAACAAGAAATAAAATTTTTGAGGTCCTTAACTGGAAATTGCAAGTGTCAAATGATCGTTTTCTGCGGTTAACAAAATATCGAGGAAAAATTACACAAATGCTTAAGAAATTGACCTGACGCTGACAGCTAAACAATGAAAGTTTACGTGATCCGAGTCGTAAAGTAATCATAAACTCCTAACACGCAGAAAAACAATATTGAAATGTAACAGTACAATATACAGTATACTATATGTTACTGGCAAACTATATTTATTCATTTATTTATTTATTTAATAATCCTTCATCCCGTTGGGACAGCCAATTACAAACAAAATACTATTATATTATTACAAATGAAACTATTGAACTGAACTATAAATGTTTTTCATCTGGATTACAAATCATAAACATTATATGGTTAGATACATACACTACACACATCTTAAATCATATACGTTCAATAATTGAAATTATTAGCAGAATTAAAACAGCTCTATAATTTTTTTGTAGAGCTTTTTTTGCATTCTATAAAATCAAAACATTCTATAGAATGCATGTTTTTTGGCAAAGTATCATGAAATTAACATTGAAATAGTTACGTTAGATAAGATTTAAGGTTAGGTTCAAACTTAGGTCAAAATTTAGACTTAAAATGTTTTCAGAAAACCGTAAATGTAAAGTTAAAATCAAATGTCGATTTCTTAATATTCTAACATTGAAACAACTGATCACTTAGAACCAATAGATAGAAATCGCTAAAATTATTGCAAATTCTCAGCATCCTCTTCATAATCACATGAATTACTTGTAGTTTAATAACTATATTCATAATCAACAAGATGTTTGCCATAAATTTAATTTCAATAGTGACTTGATTTGTAAAATGAAATGTAGAAAATTATACTCGAATAGTGCGTGTCATGTGTAAAGCACACTGCCTTTTCGTCTTAGAAAATTTGCATCATTATTTCATCAAAAAGTACTACTGAAGATATTTATATAAACGGTACATTTCCTTTAACGAAGAAGCCGTTCGTGGTGCTTGGATATATAGTTCCAGTTAGCTAAAACCATCAAACACGTATTAATTTTCTGAGTAATGTTAAATCATTAAGTGTTGTATTTTTTAACTAACCTGAACCGGTATCTATATCCATAGACACTAGTTTAAGTTAGTTTGTCAGTTAAAATCAACAACACAATCCATGCCTAACGGGCTTCATCGTTAATAGAAAAGTACTTTATAAATATTGTCATTTAACATAAATTTGTTTAATATTTTCCCACTTAAGTTGCTGATCTTGAAAAGTACACATGTTTTGTTTTCCTGTTTACATATTCAGTGTAATATAAATGTAGCCTTTTGACGTTCATTTAATTTGTTATGTTAACTCTAATTCGGTTGATAATTTTGTAAAGAACTTGAGTTCATATACCGGTTTTATTCGATTAATAAACCGCGGTTATTATTGCAAATGTAGGTTTTTCTTGCAATTATTATTCGAGGGCAGTTATTATTTCATCAGGCAGACAGATGCAGTGTAAAGGGATTTCTGCCTGGAATCGTGGTGAAACTACAGGTACACAATATACTTGTCCGTAGTACATTGAAAAATCGAACTGTTCGACTAACCATTGCAAGCTACGGTATTGTGTGTTTGCATCGATCATTTGCTATTGGCCTACTTACCATATGGCATTGTAGTTCTGAAGATAAACGTAGTACCGGTAGTACCTAACATAGACTCTGCACATCAAATCTACTCATTTGGGCGATAGTTTATGTTTATATTTTTTATTACACAATTCTTAAAATTAAAGTACAGAAAATTAAATAAATAAATTAACAGCAATTCACATGTTCGAAAAGTTTATCAAAATTTGAAAAAAATAATTGAATTATCGATATCAGTTGATCGGTCTAACACCCTGATAGCAAAAATCTTTTCATCATTATTGAAGTCTACTAGCCGAATTCATGCAGTCATCGAGAGTCTGTCAGCAGTAACTGAGGCATCTACACAGACATTAGAAGACTATTCAAGCTGAAGATGAACCATACAGGGAGACTAATACTCAAAAGCTGTTGAATGCTCGTATAAAGGATAAGGAATCCGTCAAACAATTTCGTGATCGAGTTATTAAATTGGTCAGGCCAATTGGTCACAGCCAGCGGACATGCAATGCAAGTGTCAGGTAGAAGTCGTATTCAACTCAAACTTGGTAACATTGAGGTTGAACACAATACTATCACTGCTGATGTGACTCAACCAATCATATGAATTTACTCGATATTGTATGACATGATTTTGGACTTACAAGAAAATAAGATGACCTTATCCAGTGGAACCAAATAACAGTGTACAGTTGTTAGCTGAAAAAAAAGTTACTGTTATTATCGACAGTCACATAAAGATAGCAGGGAGGAAAAAAACCTCATGCTAATAAGTGGATTGATAGCAAAAGACTTGATGGACGAATCTATAGAACGAACTCCAATATTTGGGAATCCCATTGAAAGTGAGTCAGTGAATGTTCAACAACTCCGTGTGAAAACCCGAAGCTTATTTTCTGAAAAAAATGGAGTATGGTTGGTATTTCACTGAACTGTACGGTGTATACGGCTGTACGGCTGTGTATTCCACAAGTGGATGTAAGGAACATCCTGAAGGCGTTGCATGACGACAACACACATGTCGGTATGTCTCGGGTACTGCAGCTTGCACGTGACATATTCTACTGACCAGGCATGTTGATGTTTAACGACATCAAACAATGAGTGAGGAGATGCGACCACTGTCACGTTTTACAGATGGAAGACTTCCTGTTGCACCCATTGTTGAGGTAGAGCCCTCCAAAGAAGTTTTAGACAAAATAGTCATTGATGTGTGTGAACCATTTACCCAGACGAAAGATTCGAGTCAGTACATCCTCGTACTACAGAATACCTTTTCGGAATGGATATAGCTGAAAGCTACCCCAGAAGTCCGTGCATCTACTGTGATTGCATGGCTAGAAGACGTCTTCACGCATATGAGTTATTCTCAGACTTTGATTAGCGACAAGGGTCACAGTTGGAGTCCAAAGAAATCAAGTCAAAGATGAAAAAGCTTGGAATCGAGCAACGTTTTACGACGGCATATCATCACAAAGCCAAACCAGCTGAACGTCTGAATCGAACCATATAAAATTGGCTTCGCACTGTTGTGGCAAGAGACCAAACAGATTGAGATCAGCAACTCTCTATGATCTGTCTAGCCTACAATAGTACCGTCAACAATTCGACTGGCAAGTCACCGTTTGTCATTGCAGAAAACCACGGTTGTTAGTTTTCTTAAAGTGTCCGACGTTGGAAACAATACCAACAGCAGATGGCCAAATCAACAAAGATTATGAAAACGTCTAAGACGCACCAGGTTCTCACTTTATCCGTGAAGGATGGCGTTCGTGTGTATTGGGGCAAGTCATTCCAGCGCCCGGGTCTCAGCACCTAGCTAGGATTCAAATGAATTGGGCCGTTCCTAGCCAAGTCAACATCTTCCACCGTCAACTTCAAGGTTGGAGGCAACAATGGTAAAACAGTCGAGGTGCACGTGAACCATCTCAAGCGATGCCTTGATGATACCCTTCAACTACAGGAGATACTAATCCGTGAACGTCCTCAAAATAATCAATGTTAATTTTGTAAGGGGGGTTTTGAGATACTTTCTTTAGACACCACCAGCCTGATGCCTGCTCTTTGTGTGTTTACATTAGGAAGGGATACTAAAACCAAAAAGCACTTTAAGGGGGCAATAGTATGATTTAACGGTTTTTGGTGCTAGTTGTGTGTTGTGTGCAATCCAGATTTGCTGGTCCCTTAACAAGTGGACATTAGTGCATTTTGCTTAAATTTACTCATTATAATATTTGATTATTTTGCCATCTTTCTTCGCTTAGTTTCTTCGCCATTCACTCAATCCTACACGAGATATAGATTTTGGTATTCCTATCTTGCGTATGTGTCGGAAATCATTAACAACGATGATAATCTGGTAGTGATTCTGTGTTAAAGTGACGATTGCTAATTCTCATACTACATCATTCATCAGCATTAAGTTTAGTGAGCAAACAAAAAATGAAGGAAAAAAGTGGAATCCTACAAGACGAAAAACGAAAGAGAAAAAAACAGATTACTAAGAAGAAGACGAAGAAGACACTTTCAGGCGACCAATTATCTTCGGTTGACACGCTGTCACCACCATCAGTGAGAGCATTATTGAACCTCTTTCTCTTTTGTTCGCTTACTCCTAATTCGAGCTCATTATTTTCTTCTTCTTTTTTTCAATCACAAATGTCTTTTTCCATCCTTTTTCCGTCCGAAAATTTTTTTAAAGAAAAAAATCGTTTTTTTTTATATAAATGTATATACATATATATACTTGTATATATAAATATATATAAAACCTTTTTCTCCAATGACAAATTTCTCTACCACCTTTTGTCAACTACACCTTTTGGTAAGTTAGGAAGTTAATTTAAGTTTTTTGTTCCCATTTTCATTTCCTGCATTCATCGTTTTTGTACCGAGCGTAAAAGAGTTACTTTTTTTTTAATTAAATATTTTTTTATTCGTCTTCACAATTCTATGTTCAGATTAGAAATGCTGATGAAATACGAATTTTGAACGAATTTTAGTGTGATGTGAAAAAGGTAAGAAAAAACGGGAATGTTCGTCGTATCAACGATACGTTCTCGTTAGTGTCTAACACCGTTAAACATGAAAACGCAACCAACTGATGATAATCGATAATCGAAAAATTTGACAGACCCTTTTGCTCTGATAATTGAAGTGCGTTCGAGGGAATCATTCAGTTTAGATGGCACTTTGTAACCAATCTAAAGGGGGAACACGCGTTTCTGGTGTCATGTCTATATCTATAAAGTACAGTTGTTTGTTTGTTTGTTTGCTATGACCTCCTACATTTTGCATTCAATTAAATCAATTTTTGTTATGGCAAGTCATTTCATTCCAGATTTAGTTTCAAGTAATGATCAATATTAAAATGTTCATTAGAAATTTAAAATATTCAATCTCTGTGACCCCTTTCCAATATTTTGGGTTTTTTTGTTAATGTCATTCTTTGGGAAGAGGGTGGATTATCAAGAATGAATTACACAAGTGATACACATTATATAAATTTCTCATTTTAAACAAATTCTTACAAATTTCCCATTTTACACAAATTCATACAAATTTCCCAGAATTCTTCTTTGGTATGAACATCATTTCTAAATTAAAGCACTACAACGAAACCTCTTAGCTAGATTATTAGTTAGCTAGTTCACTAATCTATTTTTCATGGTGGTTCCCCAGCAGTTTATTTTATATAAATCGAATTGTAATTTCGTAAAATTACATGCAAATTGTCACCGAGTCGATTTATGCAGTGAATATACTACACTGCATTATACAGAAGCTATACTGGAAGCTTTTAGGTGCTCTACTGTTTCTATTTTGTTTTTCAAATGAATTGTTGGAAATAACTGAAACGATACAGGATTGTGACTAAATGAGCCATTGACTACAAAGCCATTTTTTAGGTATGACTTGGTGACTACGACTCATGGTTTCCAATGTAACAATGCGACAACCTTGATATTTAATTTCAAATTACAATGTAAATACAACCGAACCTCGTTAAACCGCCACCTATAACCACCGCCTTTTCGCCACGAAAGTGCGCAGAACAAATCTTTCTCCCATACTTTACATTTTAAATTCTCGCGATAAAACGCCACCCCGCTGTCCGTCAACCGCCACATCTTTTAAGCTACAAAAGTACTCTTTGTATGGAAATTCATTCGTCAAAATAAACCATCAAAATAAAGAATTATATAACGTCAAAACAATTCAAAAACAAAAATCCTACGGAGAGTCAGCAACATAGTAGAACGTTTTTCGAGTCTTCTTATGAAGAAAATCAGTAGGGATGTCATAGTTGACATTTTGAGGATAATCAGAAATGAGAAGGGGGGCGATTGGATTGCAAAAATATTTTACTGATACTGTATAATGTACCTATCTTCTTCATAAAATATAACATCACGAAATGAATGCGTGAGACAGTTTTAGCAAAAGAAAGTTACTCAAATTGAGCCTAGAATGTTGGCTCAACCCCTGTAAACCGCCACCATTGCTCACCGCCACACTTTTGTCTAAAACCAAGGATAACGAGGTTCGACTGCACCACCGTTGTAAAGAATCCTATCACGGTTCTATAATATTTCAAATTCCAAGTTATAATACAAGTAACTTTTCAAGTATTCCTATGAAACGTACTTAACAATTTACCCTGTATAATCTTTCATATGTGATTCTCCATAACTCTTCATCAATTTAGTACGATATCCACATAATAAACACATTATAGCTTATAGATAAATACTATCCATGTATAGGCCCATAATTTGGTGCGCCTCAAAAACCCAAATAACTAACTCTATAGGCCTATTTCACGCCGCATAGCAATTCAAACTCACAACACACAACATCCAAGATGCAGTTAAGTAAATCCAAATGCAGAGCTGGGCACAGTTAATGGAAAAGTTAACTTCGTTAACCGTTATTCAGTTAACCAAAAAGTTAACTTCG
>JAQIWH010008468.1:0-10232 GCA_034695005.1 Cryptops parisi | reverse complement strand
TAATATAGTTATATTGAATTGCCTGAATCATTTTATTTCTTCGTTTTTGAGTGTACGGAGTGATTTACAATAGTTATTCTGAATCAACAAAATAGCTATTTACTAACTTTCAGAGGTGAGAGATGTTGTGAAAACTTTCTACAGTAATGTAAACTGGTAAATTATTCCATTTTTAAAAATTATTTATCGAATATTTGTTAGTACAGCAGTGGTTAAGGTTTCATCGGTTATAATTACCTATAACGTATTGGTAATACATTGTTCCGATAGTAATAATCATTATACCCGTCAAAAGTAAACCAACACAAACCAACATTCCACATAGGAAGTATATGGCATTTTTATTTCCGTAATTTCGTTATACCTCGTTACGAAAGTATTTCCGGACTGCAGTTCATTATAAAAATGTTTCATTTTATGCTCTCACCTTTGAAAATTAAGAATAGTTATTCTGAATTACCCTGTAGATGAAAGAGTTCTATTGCTTACAGATTAAAATTGGTTTACAGAATGTTTTAATAATTTCTGACAACTTTAGCTAAAAATGTGTTTTATTTATTGGGTGCCCTGTTAACTCAAGAGTTGAGTGACTATACTGTATGTATACTAGTGATAGGTGCTTTCCGAGTTAAGTTTTACGTTTTCTAATGAGTTTTGTTTGTATTTTCACACATCCAGCAACGCATTTTTCCATTTGGCAATAAAATGGTATCACGGTTGGCAAAACGTAATTGTTTTAGCTTTCTCATTGAAATCGGTTGTCCAAACAAGGTTGGAAAAGATGCGCTTAGAGCTGTTTTGCATTTATGAACTGATGATATAGAACGTACTAAAAGAAAGGTCATTGGGATTGGCTTAAAAATAACCTGGCTTGGTGAAAATGTTGACATTACGTAACATTAACAGCTCATCACGTGTTTGCAGTGAATAATGCTTGCGATAATTAGTCCACAGCAAATTATAGTTGGGGACCGTTGTTGAAGGTCCATGTTAACCAAAATGGGATTATTTTAAGCCTCCCTCCGTTGGACTGAATTAAAGTTGCTTCGCAGTTTTCAAACCACATATCTCCTGTATATATTTTCAAACACACACACACACACACACATTCCTCTCCAAAAAAAAAATCCCCCTCTGTTTAGTTCTAAATTAAAACGAGCGTGAAAAGAGTTTTGCCAACTGTAACGAATTAGAAAGTTTACACTGTCAACGGTATATAGTTGGGTTTGGTAGAAGCAGTTGTTGCAAAGCCAAAAGCAAAACCACATAAGGTGAGCGCAGACGGAGCAAAAATGTCATGTGACCTTATCACCTCACACGAGCAACGTTTTCCACCAACCTAACATCCATGTTTTCTCGGATTTAACATTGCTGTATACGCTTTGAGAACAACCCTTGTGACAGACCAGAGTTTGTTTACACGCGACTTAATAGGGTTACTCTTAAAGCTGCATGCTTTGCATTCTCATCTGGCTTTAAATTATTCCACTAAGTTGTTCTGTTCTGTTGTTTTTATTTTTATTTTATTTGTATTTTTTTTTTTTAGGTGGAAGGGGTTTGTTTTACTTTGAAGTTGTGTTATGTTGTTTTAACCAGAAAGCCGTTACTTTTTCGTCCTTCAATGAGCAATCGTTAGTACTTGATAAAGGATGCGGAAAACACCTCTCGCAAAAGTCATTAACAAGCAGTAAACAAGGGGACAAACTCGAATTGGTTATCAGAACACGTCCTTTTAGAACAAGCATGTCAAAGAGTGAGAGAGAGAGAGAGAAAGAGAAAAAAAATAAATGTGGTACGTGCACTATAAGTATGTGTAAAAAGAAACCTACCACTACCAAAGCAGTGGCGAGATAATGCAGAACGAAAACTTAATTACTCTCAGGAGAAACGAGACGACAGGCCAGTAAATAGCTCTCGATTTTTTTGTTGTTTTTACGCTTTCTAGATTATTTTTTTTCTTTACTAAAACTCTTTTTATTTGCCACCATTGCGATCACATCTTTCGAAGGCCGAGCCCAATCATAACGCGATTACATCGCTGTATAAAGACGTGATCGATTTCTCCACTCTTCTTTGTGTTCACTTTCACTCCTACGCGTTGCGGATCGTTCAGACACTCAGTATATTATTCACTTTAAAGCAGTAAAATGTGCACACTAAACTGTCAATATAGTTCAGTACATCCAGTCTGAATAGTGATGTATAGAGTATATTAACAGTGACAACGTCGAATGTAGCAAAACTGCATACATACAATGACCGTGTATGAATCACCTTCAATGTATAGTATCCAAGCATTGTATACAACCTCTAAGCATTTTATACAATGCTTTGGCTCTTTTGGCAAATATTAAAATTAACATTGACATAGTTACGTTATGAAATCTTTTAAATTTTGGCTTATTTTTTTCAGAGAAAGTGTTGTATAGCCTAAACTGACCCTACCTGTTTTTGTATACAAAGTGTTATTTCATACTTTGCCAAGCAGGTTTAGGCATACTATAGAATGCCTGGATTTTACACATCGCTTGTAACATTTTCTATTACACATTATTGTTTGTTTGTTTTTTGTTATTATTATTTTAATTTTTGTGTGATGACTCTTAGCATATGAATTTTAGGCATTCTTATAAAAGGCGCTTAGCCGTTTGATTGTCAGTTACAAGAGACAACAGTTTGTATTTATAACTTGTGTATGTATTTATTTCTTGAAACAAACATATAGTAAACATTGTGTACAAATAGTGTACATGTGTAAAAATATATGTCGAGTAAGAGCATAGGTATTCATGTGAAATATATCTAATGTATACAAGTTTTAAACTTACGTTACATTCCTCGCGAATCACGTAAAAAAATCGCATATATCGAAATTCCCGTGAAATAGCAAAAGTTTCACTATTCAGTTAGTGATGTTCGTTTCGCTGCACAAAATCACACTATATCTAAAAAATTTCGCATTTTACAAACTAAAAAGATTTCTCCAGTCTCATATCGGCAAAACCGCATATATCAAACTCACATAAATAAATCGAGAAATTTGTACCAAAACAATAAGTTATGCATTTAAACCTTTTATAATATTGGATGGCAGATCCAACAGCAAGCTATTTGAACTAAATTCGCTATATTTTGGAGAAAATAGCTTGTAAGCGTGCTTTTCGCACTGAGAGCAGCACGTTTTGAACAAAATGTTTCATACAATCTATTTGAACTGAATTCGTTGTGGAACTCCTTCTACTGTAGTGGATGCGTTAGCAAACCATAGGCACGTTCCTTAAATACCATATACAGTACAGTAAAACTTCTCTAAAAGGTCCACTCCCAATCAAAAACCACCTTTTAAAAGGACTGTTTTTGTCCGGAATGGTCAAAAACGTGGGTGGTTCGCTTAGGGAAGTTTCACTCTAACTATTGAAACCACAACTTAGTTTCATTTAATCTTATTTTTATTCATACATTAAATTAAGTACGACATTTATATTTACATTTCACTAAAACTGAGTGTGACTGTAATATTTTTTAAGATGTAACTTTTAAACCATCGACAAAATACAGTCGATTGCCCACGTAAGTTATTGGTAGTTTCGAGTTTTTTATTCACCATCATTACTTTAATTCTTGCATGCACTGTTTAACGTTTTTTAAAACAGTATGCTATTCAGCTCTCTTAAAGATTAAAACAAGATTGAACAGATTAATGTTGTCATCTCTCGAGTCAATGAAGCTTGGTTAATGAAGCTTTAATTAACAACCAATTAGTATTTTAACAACCAAAAAATTTACTTTAGATGAGTTTAATGCTTTCGGATTCGCTAACTTTATAGCTTAATTAACGTTAACTATTTTTTTCTTGAGTGTACAGTATATGTAAATTAAATCTTTATTTTGTATTCTTTATAGGTTTTTTTGAACCCGTTTCGATCGAAATGAACCTATGATGTCATCAACTCCTGTTCAATGAAAATAGCTATTTGCCAACAGCAACAAAAAAGATTACGGTAAGGACAATTTAATTTGACTTTTGTATAGGATAAAAATAAAATGTGGATTGTACTGTACGTAAATGAAAAATGGGGGATTGTAAAGTGGATTTTGAGGTCGATGGAAGCGAGTTAACCATCCGAAAACTAATTAATTTGCAATCGCCATATCGAATAGATGAGGTTTCGACAAAAGGAACATTGGCAAAGGAATCAAATTTCAATTAATTTTCCGAACCATTTTCTGCATCGGGACGATTAATTCGTTTTCGTTTCTCTGCAGTTATCGAAATAATCCTCGAACGAGAGCCAATTTTGAAATGCATTTAAGAGAAAGTGGAAGCGAATTTGAAGGAATTGGTTAGGTGTGGGAATCGGGAGTAAAACGTAATTACCTTTTAAACAGCTGTGATCGATGTCGACATTAAACCTTAGACGTTTAGTGGACGAAATTTTTTTTATTTCATAGACATTAGGGGAAAAAAACAGAACGACTGAATTAATAATAACAATAATGAAAAAAAGAGAACAATAAAACGTAACATAACGTTGGTTTAAAATATTGATCCAATGTGTAAAGAATGAAAAATATTAAAAAAAAAAAAACTTCAAAGAAACGAGGTTTTCAAAGATTATGAAGTAGAAGGTAGCATTGAGAGATTTTTAAACTTACAAAAAATAAACTACTTTACGATATATTCGTATATTCGTATATTTACGAATTTATTTATTTTTTAATTTTTATTACGAAATTATTTTATGATATTTAATGTGTTAATTTTATAATATTTAATGATATTTTATGTATATTATATAATATATTTTTATATATACGTATACTCATTATATACACAAAGCCATATCTGTCAATGTATAGAATCCAAGCATTCTATAAAAGGCATAGGTATACTTTTGGCGAAGTATTAAATAGTATAACTTTTTTATATTATTATTTATTTGTTTCTAGAAATAAATGCATACACAGGCTATAATACAAACTATCGTCTCTATTAAAACTGATAATAGACCAGCTAAACACCTTTTATAAGATTGCCTAAAATTCATATGCTCCGAGTCCTCCCACAAATATAAAGAAAAAAACAAATAAATTAACTGACCTAAATAAATTGAAATTAGTTAATATAAGTCCTCGCACAAAAATAGAGAATAAACACAAATTAACTAACTTGAATAATTTAGCTTAGAAAAGTCTAGTTTACGTCAATTGACATCATTTTCTATTAAAAAACAAACATTTAAGACTAAATTTAGGTTTAAATTTAAATGTAACATGATCTCTTGCATAACGTAATGCAAATTTGATATATTTAATAAACCGATATTTGTTTTTGAAATAATCTTTGCAAATCTCCAAGGCTTTTTTTTATGAAAACCAATTTCCCCAAGCTTGGTTAGTAATTTGGCATGGTTAACAGAATCAAACGCTTTCGTCAAGTCCAAGAATTGCATAGCAACAAAGTAACCATAATTTCAATTTTGACGAAACTTGACTTACCGAAAGATTCGGGATTCGGATTTCGGGTATTCTATAGAATACCTAAATTTTATACATTTTCCGAAAGTATATCAATGTTATTTTAAATTACATAAGCTTTATTTTATGTGTTATTTATAAATTAATAATACAGTAGTTTTGAATCAGTTTTGCATTTTACATGTAGAATAATAATAAGAAAATAGAAGATGACACTAAAAAATCTCATTTAATAAAAAAACTCGCATTAGTCAAGGACTTTGAAATGTTTTTCACGTATAAAGAAGTTTTCATTAGCTTCCATAGCTAATGAAAAGCTTCCATAGCTAATTTTCTTTCACTAAATAAAGTTGTTTAGATGAAATACTGTTTTTTTGCGTCATCTCGTATACTTACTATAAGTTATTTGCACAGTTCTTATTTTCAAAAGCGGGACTTGTTTTTCTTCAAAAAAAAAAATTTTTGATAAAATACTTGTGCCCGAATAAATATCGACGGTGGTAGAGTTTTAGTCAAACTGTCTTTCGAAGAAAATGGAGGATTTTCGATCTTGATTAAAAAAGGAGACAGGGTGAGGAATTTTCATGTGGGAAAAAGAAGGGAACTAATTTTCATCCTGTCAAATGTTTTCGTATCTATTGCACCGCGAATGATACGTACAGTAAAGATAGGGAAAGAAAATTTGTGAAAAAGGAAGAAAAAGAAGAGGTAAAGAGGATGGGAAGAAAAAAGATGGATCAATTGACTAGTTACCATGGTAACGGCGGTCGTTCAACTGTCAGTGCAAAATAGAGATCAATTAATATTTAACGAACGAAGGAAATGAGGAGGTTTAAGAAAAATGAGGAAGTTGACCTGTCTCCAAAAAAACATGATGTCTCCTTATAGAATGTAAAAACAACAACATTTGTTTCATATTCCAACTTATACAATGTTTTTTTTTAGCTGACAATGTGACAATGTCAGCTAAGTCTGTGTTTAACTAATGGATATCGGGTCCATTAACTAAAAGATTTAATTATAAACTTCATCACGAATGAGAGCACCTTTAACTGTGTGACGTTGAAAATGTACATCGATGTCTATGTTTAATCACCATTATCTCTATTATTGGCGATAATCACCATTATCACCAATATTTTGATAATCATCACTTCATGTTGAATTGCCATACATTATAATAATGCAGAATCCATACGTGTGAGAGTACCTTTTGTTGTGTATAATAGTGAAATGTACACGGATAACAATATGTGTAATCACTAACATCATCAGTACTGTATATCTTGATAATCACCAATGCTTATGGTTAAATAACTTATACTGCATTGTGTAATAGTTGAAGCGCGTGGTGATATAGTGTACTGTATGTGGCATAGAATATAAATATTGTGTGTGAATATTTACAGTATGGGTTAACTACACAGTTTTTATATAATAATTGTTTGTTGTAATATTTGATAATATTTTGAGGCCTATAGTGGTATACACTGTTGTATATAGTGGTGCTTTATTTATTGTTTAGTTATTTCAATGTTTGTATTATCTTGTTTTTGTCCGCTTAATAGAGTATGCAATAAATAAATAAATAAATTAATACTTGATTTATTAATTAAGTTATAAATAAATAACTTGATGGGATGGGTGTGAAAGGTTTGTTAAACAGCATTTTTGTGAAAAATGATCTAAAAGCATTTTCGCATGTGTTTGGTGCAATTCTACCTTTTTAATGCATAATTTTGAGCAAAACAAAATTAAGTGAAAGGCTATTTCATAGACAGAAAGACAATTTCAGATCTTTAAAAGCGGTTTCCTCGAAATTGTAAAAATGTTACTTAATATCCTTTTAAACCAGGCCCTTCAATTTCATTTATACAGAGTGAGGCAAAAGTCACTTGAGAACTATACCTTTAATCAGTAACAGATCCTACTGAACATTTGGAAGGTTATAAATAACGTTTATCGTTTACGTTTATCTTAATTATCTGTACGTATTAATTGATTTTACGTACAAAGTGATTTATTATATTTAAAATACAACTACAGTATACTGTATATGATAATTATTATAGTGCTTCGTCTTTAATAAAGAATAATAAACATGTCAAGTGAATTGCCTCACCGTGTAAGGTTATAAAATAAGTTAACATAACAAAATCTCAATTTCATTCATGTTGATTAACTAAATGCCACTCACACTGCAAATCACATTTTTTTTAATATAAAAATGTTAATTTTTAGCAAAGTCATAATCAGTTTTTAAAAATATTTTTCATGTTTTACCAACAATTCCGTGTTATAAATATCTTATTATCTGATTTAATTATAGACTAGCTTTAAATGACGGTGAGTACAGTAGCTTAGATGTGACGTAAAACCTGTAAAAAAAAAGTATCATTACGTCGTCTTTACTGTGACAAGTCACCTCTTTTTAAAGTGCTTGTACATTTGGGGTAGAAGCAGAAATCTTAATAAGTAGCCTTCAGAGATTTCTCTTAACGTTGAAGAGAGATTTTTTCCTTACTCCATTTAACCATTATTTACACTTGTAAAAGTTAGTGTTCTTATCTCGGGCCCTTTCTTTTTGCCTTTTACGAGCGTCGGAAGTCATAAATCGTGAACAACCAGAGGTAGATGAAAATGTGCAAGATCCTATCTGGAATCACAATAACTTCGCATTTCCTACGAGTCAATAAACTTTTCGGTGTTAGTAAGGTCGTAAAAACCCAATGGAACACGAATATTTAAATAGCTGATTTGTTATTAAAAGTGAGCCATCATAGTTTGGTTTATAGTCTTGCAGTACAGGTTGTTTACAACTTCTTGATGGGTAACTTCAAAAATACAAAATAAATATATATATATTTTTGGTGTTTATTATCAGTATTTAATATTCTATTAACACCTGTTTATTTATTTTAAAGCTCTACATTTTGCGTGCATGATTTTTCTTGGGGCGGAATATAGATACAAAATGATTAATCGATCATTCCTCATCGACAGTGTGTTATCTCTATATTAAATTAGATATCGGTTTAGTTAATGGATTCGTTTATGCCAACCGTTCGACTGAACAGATAAACATTGCGGCGAGGTAATTGAGAAAGATGATAAATTCATTACTCATTGCAAAACTTCATGTTTGACAGGATCGCTTTGATCGGTGAACGAGTTTACACTAAAGTACACCGACTGAAACCCTCAAATATTCGCGAGGTTTCCGCAGAATTTCGCGAATGCCAAACTCAAGAATGTTGAAACCAATACATTACCGATGACACAATAGGTAGATATACATATAACAAATTATACAGAAAACAAAATTCAAAAAATTATACATTTTATACAGTTATATTAATTATACAGTTTATATTGTAGATATAAGGGACACAAAATCAGTGAATGCAACGATATTCGTTACATTACATTGTTTGCAAAGATAACTAGAGTGCATCGTCATGTTCACATTGAATCATTACATACGTGATGTGTTTTGCATTAGTTACATTGAACACAATGAAATTATTCATGGATCCATACAGGTACAGTATATTCGTATTGATACTCGATATCAATTTGACTGTTGATCTAGCCCATAGCCAATAACCGACAGTCAAATTGATATCAAGTACTACACAAGTACTATACATCAGAGTAATATATTAACCTGTGACTTGTGAAACTCGTGTATTACAAAGGATAATAGAATTTTGGTGTATTATACTGTACATGTATTTTTAATAGTGCACAAATTATGACTACATAATTTTGAAGTGCACAGTTATAATTTGTACAATGGGGGCATTAAAAATGCATATATTTAAACAAATAATACAGGTATGTGTGATATATTTTCTAATTGTATGATATATTTTAGTGGTTGAAAAATTGTTAAGAATAAAATCACAAAAAGTGGTACTGTATTTTGAAAGTTTCTGCCAAAGTGCGCTGTGGCATTTTGTGACGTCACATATCAGTAAACATCTCATGATTCGAGTATTTTGTTGACGCACTCATAAATTTAAATAGCTGCTGGGAAGCATGTAACTATTTATTTATCTTTTTATTTTCATTAAAATGATACGTACATGTTAATTTTCCTAAAAAAACTAATATCTGTTTACTGACCTATGACGTCACAAATCGTTTTAGCTACTGTTTAAGCGATTTTTTTATACACAAATAATTCATCATTTAGATAATCTTGTAAACATTTATTTTACATAATCTTAAAAAACAATTATTACAATTTATGTGATGTCTTCACATTATACGAAATCATGTTTCAGCTTGTCCCTAGAAACGTGAACATGAAGAATCTGTACGTGTCTTGTATTATAATCTACTTCAAACACCGTGTATGTTACATCGTTAACTTTGAATGGGTTTAAAGAAGAGTTTCACTATCGAATCGAACTCATCTCTATGCGGTGTTCCACCAAAAGCTTAGTGTTGCGTAGGAATCGATAGCTAGCAAAACCAATGGAGAAACCACGGACGAGATTAATTTTCCGGGTTGCGTATATTGAAAACTGAAGCGGAATTTGTTGACAACTCTTGCTATGTTGTCGGACACTCGTTCCCGCCATTGAATAGCATATTTGTTCTGCGTACGAGGGTTGATTGGTCGGGAGAATAGATGGTAGATACTTGGGGTTTAACGAGGGCACCGACTGGCTTTTAAAGCTATGTCATTTGGACCTCAGACTTTATGTAAATCAGAAATACAGAAATGACGGTGTGATGAGGATGAT
>JAQIWH010008467.1:0-10233 GCA_034695005.1 Cryptops parisi | reverse complement strand
ATAATAATAATAATAATAATAATAATAATAATAATAATAATAATAATAATAATAAAGGTAATTGAGAGTATTGTAACAAATGTGTATTACAGCATGTTTTAAAACCATGTCATCTACGTATTTTTGTATTAAAAAAAAACATCTATATCTATATCTATCAACATCTATCAACATCCATAACACAATATTTATCTTCTCATACACAGGTTACTAGTAGGTGAATAAATATTCATCATGGGAAATTTTTTACTTGATGTTTAGTTAATAATATTAAACAAATAGGTTATTTATTTCACAAATTTATGACATAAGTTAAAATTTTCGCCGAAATATTGATATTAATACCGAGATTCCGGTACATACTGAAATACAGGTATTGAAATTTCCGGCGGTATTAACACCCCTAGGGGCCAGAGGTTCCGGGATTGAATCCCACTGGTGAATTTATTGGGGTCTGACACTACGATCGCAGGTTTTCTCGAAAATCTCCCGTTTCCTCCTGTTTTGTAAAACCTCACTTATTCAATTTGACTTCAACTGTGGGGTACAGTAATTAATTAATGAAAGAATAGATTATAAAAAAATTTAGTGAAATGCCTTACACCAGAGCGCTGTAAATCGGGGTATACCTGTATTTAATTTTAAAAAACATTTTATTATTTCAATTTGCCATTTATGGGTGTTTTTGCAATGCCGTCTTTGGATATCTTATTTTTTTTAGATAGCTTAACTTATTTACCCAATACTAGTGAAAAAGCCAGGCAGCGTTCATAATCTAAACTAAAATTCTGAACTCAACAAAACGATACATGTTTCAAAACTTAATGGCGTTTTAATAATTGTCCGTTTCACTGTCGTATGAATCCTATATACAGCATATTACAATCTGTATTGGTCCTACTGTAAGGCCATGCAAGTTGTGTTTTGTATTAAACTAGATGGTGCATTGAAAAGGTAGGTAGGTAGGTAGGCACTTTGAGTTTATTGAGGGCACCGACTGATTTTACAGCTATGTCATTTGGCCCTCAAACTTTATTGAAATTAAACCTACAGAAATGATGATGAGATGAGAATGATAAACATGGACAGGAGGAAACGGGAGAACCTCGATAAAACCTGCCCCCATGGTGTCAGACTCCGAACTAAATCCACATGGCATGAGTGGGAGGCGAACCCAGGCCACTGCCGCCAGAAGTGAACTCTCTAACACCAGGCCACCACGGGATTCTGGTGGTGCATTAAAATGTCAAACAGACAAAATAAACTGATTCTGAAAGAGTGATTCAGATTATCTCTTCCTAACTTTCAGGGGGCGTGTAAGAAAACATTTGTTAATAATAAACTACGTATAGTCGGGAACTATTTGCGCAACGAGATGCAACAAACTTAGAAAAATGAAAATTTCATATACTTCCAATGTGGAATATTACTTGTTGGTTCATTTCTAGCGGGTGTAATGATTATTATTATGGGGAGAATTATTATTATAGGTATTACCAATAAATCATGAAAATTCCGTAATTTCGTTGTATCTCATCACGGAAGTGTGTCCGGACAATAGTTTATTGATTAAAAAAATGTTTCATCACATGCCCTCTATCACCTCTGAAAGTTATGAATAGTTATTCTGTATCAACCTATATGTAGTTTGTAACCGAACAATTTTACGTTAAATGAAAACCATTGAATAACTTATTCACTAAAATTACAAGTACTTTTATAATGAGTATTATTTTCTATACAAAATAATTAGAATAAAATTTGACTCTTCTAAAATATTTTTATTTTATTAGTTCCACTTAGGTTTCCTGTTGTTGGTAATTGAACTGCCCTTAGGAATTGCTACATCGTTAAATGTGGAATCACCACATTTTTTCAAAGAAATTACAAACATCAGTTTTTCTAACAATCAAGAAACGGACAAATCGAAAGACAAAAATGCTTCCATAAGTTCATCTACTCTCACTTCAATTGGTGGTTTTGCAGTACCACTGCATTTGAATAAATTATCCACACTTCCAATCAGTCAGCCTCGTGCACCCCATGTGCAGTTACTTCAACGTATTTCTCAAACCAATGAATTTCCCAAGAAACGAGGGAAAAAATCTGCAATATCTCTTAAACCATACATGCCGTGGGCTAAAGATTCTAAAAGCTGGATGAAAGTACACAACTATTGGAAACCACCACCACCACCACCTCAGCAAACGTTTAAGTTGTCTAACAGAATTCAAGACTATGTACCATCATTTTTAAAAAAAATATCAGTCTACTTACCATTGCTGAATCTTGTGGGGAAAAAATTCAACCCAACACCCAACCAAGTATCTCATCCAGTTGCAGAAGTCATGAGAATGTTCGGCATTGAAACCAATGGACTGGGAATGATAGCAGTGAATATTTTTACATTTATCACAGAAAAGGTAATTTGATGGCTGTTTTACAAGACATGTGGGTCTAGCAGTAAGTTTTGCAAGGTCCTTCAGGTTTTGTAGTAATCGGTCATTTAACATAACTACAGTACGTACTTGTAGAATTATTTTTATAACTACAGTGTGTTAACAAAAAAAAATTATTAGAAAATAGTTCATCTAAAGAAACATTTATTATTGATGGCAAACATGATATATTCTCACTGGTTTTAGTTGCGCAACACATCTGCATGCACTATTTATCATTTCCAGCTTTCTCATACAGTAAGCTTAGTTAACCAGTACGAGCAGCACTGTATCAGCATTAAGGCTTTAAGATTGTCAAAGATTTGACAATCCTTAGGCAAATTACCTGAAAATAGTAGCCCAAAAACGTTCACAAACTAGTTCATTAAGTGATACGAGTCTGTACCAAATCATAACATAAATACTGTGCACCCCGGCTACAAGAATCTCCAAGTCTTGCATCAATAGCACCAAAAATATTTTTTTTCGTTATAACTAGTGATAAAATGTATTAAAGTTTATATACAGGAAGTCTCCTAAGTCTAGAACTATATTTAACTTTATCAATCATATTGATGAACACATTTCTAACACGTGTGTACAGAAACAAATGATTGATACATTACTAATGATACGATAGATATATAACTTCAACAATAACGCATGGTTTCAGACTTTGGTGACACCCAAAATAATTCTAATCCACTAGACTATGCCAAACTCAAAAATTGAATTGTTTAATATTCAATATTTACTATTTAATATATCTATAAAGTTAGACTTACAGAAGATAGTATTAAAGCTTTTAAAATAAGCAAAATCCTTGATTTAGGCGAGGATTAAATTTTGGGAAAATTATAAATCATGACTCCTCACTTAATGACTAATTCCGTTATTACGACTAGATCGTTAGGCGAATTGGTCGATAAGCTAGGAGATACAGACGGAACATAAAAATACAATCAGTAAAAATTATAAAAATTATTTATGTGGTAGCATGTTTAGTTTTGCCATCTTGATATGACTCATATGACTTCACATTTCATTTTTTTAAATATGATTTTCAAATATACAGTACTTTGATAATGTTTCTTAACACGTTTTGCTTAATTTTAACATAATATTTTAATAGTACATTGCTGCATTTTTATTTATGTGAGTATGATAAATTATTTTATTTAAGCTATTTTAAAAATTGTTTTTTGCTTGCATGTATTTTTGTCATTGTTTTGTGAGATTGTTTGTTGAACGCAATAAACTATTTTTATTATTAAAAAAGTTGTAACAAACAAATTAAGCTCACTCATAATAAAAAAAAAAAAAAAAACATTCAGAGCATTTTTGTCATCGAATCCTTCAAAGTGCAGTGGTTCGATCGAGATCGTCACTGCACAAGCTTAGATTTATACAGTAAAGAGATATGTAGCTGGAGAACTGGTCATAAGTCCGAGGGGTCATTAAACGTGTAGGTCGTTAGATGAGGAGAGTTTTATATTGAAATTATCATGAAATGACCCAACTGCAGTGGAAAATCCCAGTGTGATAGCCAAAATTTGCACCTCAAGTATCCACTCTGTAGAAGAGAAAAGACAGCATTTAGATCCTTGTCCACCACCGCACAAATCGAATAATAGTGAACTTTTTCTCGCATAGAACAAGCATTTGAGAGAATTAATCTTGTGACATACCGGTACTGTATTAGAAAAATTGCACTTTGCACACAAGGAACTCACATGAATCGGGGATGTTCTGTATTCACTTCAACAGTACAGTATAGTAATGTTGTTATAATATTTTGTTGCAGTTAATCAGCTACTTTTTGGTAACAAACCCAACTCCGAAGGCAGAAGGAAGAAGCTCTAAAACATTTCTTAGCAACCTTTTGGCTATTCCAGACTTCAACCAGGTTACTATTTCGCACAAATAATAAATTGTAGACAACACGAGATAACCATATCCATGTAATTATTAACATTTTATTTTTAGATCTCATCTTTATTAGAGTCTGTAACGGATAAATATCTACCAGAACGATTATTGTCAGCAATAGAGGATAGCAGTTCTTTGGAGTATTCTTCTTGTGCACGTCAGATGGTGTGTACGACTACTCCCATCATACGAGGAATGCAAAAATCACTCACGGACGCTCTCAATTTGAAAACACAAAGGTAAATTCAACTCTGTTGATAGCTTCCTACTTTTATTTTTTTAAAGCAGTTCTCTACACGGTACTAACACGAATATACTCAGGAAATGACTTCTTCGATGTATGTTTTAGATCGGAAGAAAAGCAGTCCAGGCCTATTATGAAATGGCTTTTAAAGTATTTACCATCTCTACAAGAATTGCAAAACAGACAAACAATGTGTGAAAAGCAATATCCTTTATGCAACTGGAGAAGCTGATGAATAGTTGAACTGATTTTCATAACATTCAGTGAAGATAATTGAGCCAAAATGACAATGGGGGGAATCATTGGTTAATGAATGGGTAAGAGTGAAAATTTTTACCTTTTTGTAGACTAGTGTTATTCCACAGATCTATCTATCAAAACATATATGGTGATGAAAAATATTTATATGGAAAATATTGTATTCTTTTTGTATATGGAAAATAAGGGAAACATATACAACGCACAAAATGAAGTATGTGCACGTGTATCACCATTAGGGAAAAGGGGTGTCAAGTGCACTAAGTGTTAAGTTAAGTGTTAAGTGCATAATTGTTTAGTGCACTAAAAGCTCATATATCTGGCATTTATGGAAACTGGCATTTATCTCATTTTATACTAAAAATAAAAAATTAGTAATTACCGGAGGGGGGGGGAGATCCATGAGTCATTTAAAGAGAAAGAGATCCTCGAGCAAGAGTATGTAAAATCAGTGAACAGTTAACTTATATCATCTTCAATCATGTACCGGTATGGTTTTATTTATTATCAGTATGGAAAATGCCTTTTCACAATCAACTGATGTAATCAACATCGGAAATTATTAAAAAGTGCTCAATATACAGGGCAGTACTTACTTATGTGGTCTAAGTTTGAAAGAAACAATTTACATTAGAACTCTCTTGTGTTGAAAATATTCGATAATCATGATTTTCTATTAAAGACGTTCTTGTGAAACTCCGTGATACTATAGTGGCACTACAGTGTTATTTAAGCTTGTACCGAGGCACATTGGAACGGGATCCGCACATAAGGCCGACATGGACAAAAGGTCGAAACGGCCAAAAAACCGACACAACCAAAAGGCCGAAACGGCCAAAAGACCGACACAACCAAAAGGCCGACACGGACAATAGGCCGACACGACCATAAGGCCGACAGCCACAAAGCTGACACGCACAAAAGGCCGACAGGAGATATGCTACCCAGTCAACAAAACAAGATCAGATGAGAAATTAATGACAACGCATTAGATTTTCAATTCCATACACAATGCTTTCTTTCATTTCACTTGCAAGTTAGCAAAATGCTTACAGTATTCACACGACGGATTGATTTACCACTATGGTTGACTCTCCTAACACTTTAGTCATGCAGTTTTGTTAACCCGCATACATTATTATTTTTGTACTGTATCATTTTTTTACTTTGCTGTAGCAGCATAAATTGTTTTTCTTGATAACGATAACGATTGTTGTCGTTCCTTTTGTCCATGTCGGCCTTTTGTCTGTCGGCCTTTTGACAGTCGGCCTTATGTCTGTGTCGACCTTGTGGTCGTGTTGGCCTTTTGATCTAGTTCCCATTGGAACACGGAGTACGTTGAAACGTTGCGTTTATCTTTATGGAAAATTGTAGAGTTTTATCACAACTCATAACAAAATAGTCATCATAGGATATTTCTGTCATGTTGATTGTGTTTGCTCAGATTTTTATTTTTTGAAATTTTCCAAAAAATCAGTTTTTCATGTAGATTAGTAAATTTGAACACGGTTGGGAAATTTGTCATAATGATCTGATAATTCATAACGAATTAATAAATAAATTAATGACTAATTAAAACTAAATAGTCATTGTTGATATGTTTCAAACATACAAGAAACGGATAATAAATCATTGTATCAAGTTGCATTTAATTCGTTATTAATTAATCTAAACAATGTGTTGAAGTTTAAAATGTGACATGGGACAAGTAGAAACATCGTCAACGGAGCCCGTTGAAACACATTCCAATTTGTCCTATATATTTTAAATCTTTTCTTTCCAGCTGAATAACTTATAAAAATAATCATAAACTTGTGCCGAAACTATTCAAACAGATATCAAAAACAAAAGTGATTATTCTTTGAATACCATTGTTCTGAATTTTCAATTGCTTGTCCACTATGCAGACAGCAAGATGCAAAAATGCGCTTGCATTTGTATCAGCTTATTAGATGCTTCACGATCCCTAAAATGTTCCTAAAATGGTGAAAATTGCTTTATTTGTTTTGTTTTTAGTAATTTATTTTTGTTTAAAATATAAATTGAGTGAATTAAACAACATGTGTCACTTTATCCCCACGTGTTTCAATGTGCCCGTATAGTGTTTCAACGCGCCCGCCCCTGACTAGGGGCAAGTAAGCAAGTTGAGACATTTCCCCCTTGAACTTCATAGGCTTATTTCGAGGCTTAAACGAGTATGTAGAGAAAAACCGTTTCTATAAGAAAAGTAGCCAAAATATGAAGCTATTGAACCGAAATAGGTTCATTGCTGAAGATATATTCGTTCAAGAATTATAATGAAAAAACTAAACAATGTTCCAACGTGCCCCGGTTTTCCCTACTGTAATTGTGAATTATTATGGAAAAAAGAACGCAGCCTATTGACTGATCATTTTCAAAGGTGTTGCAAACCTATCTTTTATCACTAGTTGAACGAAAAATCTTAATTATAATCTTAATAACTTTGGAATGAAAATATCTGCAGAAATCTAAGTTTGCATCCGTACAGTATATAGATTAATCCTATATAATGTGGTCAGATTTCTCATCCTGTAATCCGGGACAGATAAACCAACATCTTGGACAAACGACCACAAATCTTTCGTTATTTGGCAAGGTGGGGAGGAGAAGTTTCACTTTTACTAAAGCACTAAAGGTGAAACTTCTTTAAATAACATTGCATTTTAATAATTTTTACATATCAAAAATTAGTAGTAGAAAAAAATAAACTTACGAAATTAACACTAAATCAAGCGAACGACAAATTTGAAACAAATTGACCCGGCTGAGCTCCGTCTCAAATAACTTCGGGACCAAGAGTCGAAAACTGAAATTCCCAAAAATTCGAGACGTCTGGTGGGTCACCTACTACCATAGACTAAAAATAAACAAGTAAGTGTGGGTAGTAAGTGTTACTCTTTAGTCTATGCTACTACTGTATATAAGAGTAATTTTATTTACGGTACCGGTACCCTATAAGAATTAAGTCTTTAACTGCCTAGTTTTGCCCATGGAATTCAACCCTGATTGTTGTAATCTATGTTGTGTTATGTCATTTATTATATTGAACTCATTATTTTGTAAAAAACTAGAAATGTTTGTTACTAAACATTTTGTGCTGACTGAAAAAAGTTTATTTTTTAGTGTATTTTAATATTACCGAGTAACTTAAAACGTTTTTCATATATACCTATTATCTTAATATCAAATTTTAATTTTGTTTGTTCTATTATCAATATAATAAATATCTCAAAACTATATCTATCTTACTGGATATTTGTAAACAAAAATTGTCATATAACCATTGAAAAACAAAGGGATTTTCAACATTAGTTCCTTTGCAAAGAAAATACCGTATAACCTTCAAAAATTGCCTGAACCTTCTTGGATTCCAAATTTGTTCATCTGTATAATTTAATTTGTGAAGTTTATTACCGATACAAAAGATTAATACAATCTGGCCAATCTTGACAACCATGTGTGTGTTCTATAATTTAAGTTATGCTCGTTATTGGCAGTAATCTTTAAGCTTAACTTATTAATTAACTCAATATGTTTAATAAACACTTTAGTGACGCTAATATTTAACCATATCAAGAATTTCATTAATAAAATATATTAATGTATTATGGAATCAGGAAATCGAGCATCTTCAGAGTGTTTTTTAACACCACTTATACCAGTTTGACTTATTTAATGACATTGGAAGATGAATATGGGTTTAATGACCGTTGTTCCGGAAAAACACTAGAAAGTGTTTGGCCTAGGGCGAAATTTTCCTTGCAAGCTAAAGTAAAATCAAGCAACATCCAAGAAAGCACCTTCCAGAAGAAGATACTTCGCCAGCGTTTACTTCGTGTTAGAAGGTATGTGGTTTTATTCTTTTCGCTTATGGTAAAAAAACATCATGTTTTTAATAATTAGAATTAAGAATGAATGATTGTCTACCAACAAAAGCTATATCTGTGCAATTATTAAAGTATCGTTTTTCATTTTAAGCTTGAAAAATTGCTTATTTTACTAAAAATGAACAATGCTATTTCAATATTATGCAAAAGTTTCAAGGTACCGTACTTCAACACAAAATTACCAACATTGCACTAACCTCTACTTTTCATTTGCTCTGCAATTTTTTTAAGAATTTTTGTATCATTTTGTACCTTGCAATTTAATTGTCATGTTTGAATTTTCTCTATTGAATGAGTAATGATTTAATTTAAATGAATACATGTAATAGTAGTATAAATAATATTTAGAAACATTATGAAAAATAAAGTTAGAATTGGCAAGATATGATCATGACCTTGAAAAGAGAGGGAGAAGAGTGAACAGGAAGACAGTAAAAGAAAATGAAAGCTGAGAGATCAATGACCTCAGAATTATTTACCTTGTTTTTTTCTTTGGTGCAATCAAGGTTTCTGAAGGGTTCACTTATTTCCTGAAGTATTTTTTTTTTCGTGAGACCAATGTTGAGACCAATTTTTACAATTTTCTTTAATCTTTATATTCACAACTACACAATCTTTCACCATAGTACATATTACATTCTTTCTACAAATTAATTCACTAAAATAATTGCTAATCAATTAGCATATATAGGCATGGCTTTTCTACTTTGAAAATATTTGAATATTATCTAAGTCTACTCCTATTTTTGTGGTGCAGAAATGGTGATTACTCAGTTTCTATGTACAGTACAATAAAACGAACGTCAACTATCTGAACGTCGGTTATGCGAACGATCGGTTATCCGAACGTCCGAACAGTGGTGATCGAGTATGTGTGGAGGGATGAATTTCCACTCAAAGTTATGTCAGTCGTATCCGTATGCTGTAAATTCGAGTGGCTAGTGTTTTGAACATACAGATACAGTATTTACTTTAATACAGTTGAATGAATATGTATTCATTTATTTATTTAAACAATATGACGACCACTGGGGTCAAATCGACAATTACAATATAATTCAAACAAATTACGACAACTGCTGTTACGTAATTTTTAGTGATAGAATCATATTTTTTTTGACAATTTGAAAGCAACTTTGATACACTAGTTTATAATAAGCAGTATTTGTACTTATTTATAAAACTGTATTGGATGTCATGTTATCACGCCATCAAATGTTTTTGAATGGAGTAGTTCGTAATTTAGTTCCTTTTTTTCTCAAAAAAAAAAAAAATAAAAATAAATAATTAACAAATTAAAAAACTGACTTCAAAAGTTGCACAGAAAAGTATAAAATAAGTTTATTTCAATACAGTTACGGTATACGTTACTTAATTCGGTACTTCCCTGTTATAGCCGGGGCGAGTATAAGTTGCTATTTGCTTGTACTTGGTTATGGGTTTATTTTGCAGGTTA